>RJWT010008084.1:0-26744 GCA_004365215.1 Cuniculus paca
TTAGGCTCCTATTGGATCATCTTATACAGAAAGTTTTGCCAAAACTCTGAAAATGTTATTTTGTTTTTGTTTTTGTTTGTGGTTCCTTCCTTCTTGTCTATAAGGGGGTATCTTTTGTATATAAGCTCATGTGTAGAAACTGAATTGTTTCCACAAAGACTAGCTCTCCAAATAATGAAACAGGACTGCCTAAAGAAAAAGCTTTACTCATGAATTAAAATAAATTCAGCTTGCATTTTATACCCCTTAAAAACATTCAAAAGCAGTAAGTTTGTACAGAAAGTAATAAAATGATCCTACATTGATGAGGATGTGGGGAAACAGAGATTAGGGATGCTGAAACTATAAATCAGCAGGATCCCTCTGGAGAACAACTTTTCCATACCTACAAATCCTGAAAATGAGCACATTTCTACCCACCCACCTCTGGCTCTCCAGTCTACAGAAGTTCTTACCCATGTGTCCAAGGGGACATGTGCAGAATCTTGTCTGTGGCACAGATTCTTTCTATCTTCTGGTACATCAGAAAAATTGCTTTCAGTGAATGAATGAGGAAATAAACTATAATTTATTCAAACAGTGAAACACTATAGAAAATTAAAAAGAATGAACTTGATCTACAGTATGTATATCAACATGGATAAACCTCAAAACATGTTGATAAGGAAAGAAAGTTACAAAAGGAAATGTACCAAATGGTTCCTGATATTTATATGAATATTTAAAGCACATAAACAATAATATATAATTTATGGCAACACCTATGTAATAAAAGTTTATACATACATGAATATAAAAAAACTAACTTCAAGGTAGCGGTCCCCTCCAGTGAGAGACACAGAGAATGAGATAGGAATATTCTATCTATATTGAATGCTTTCTCTTTATAAAAAGAGAAAAAAATTAATTTTAAAGCTAATAAAGCACAATACTCACATCTATTAATATGGGAGGTTGGTACATGAGAATCTGTTAATGTTTTTGCCACTTAGCTGTATATCTGAAATGTTGTCATTAAACGTTTAAAATTTTAAAAAAGATAGTATCAATGCACATAAAATCAAAGCAAAAGTTTTCATTTAATTATATCTTTTTTTATTTATTTGGTATAAATACAGCAGAAATTACAATACCACTTTTATTATAATATAGCATCTTATATATCTGTTTTTGTGTGCACCTCTAATTATAACTGTTCTCAATGACTTCCCCCCAAATTCATTTTAATAAATAGCTGTCGATGCCCCTTTTTTTTTTTTTGACAGTTTGTATTTTCATTAAATGCGATAGTCGGCCTTTGTTTTTCTAAGCTACAGCTGCAGGGACTTACAAGGCCAACTAACTTATTTCCTTGCAACAGTAAAGGTAGCTGGGCCAGCCCATAAGGAGGGCACCTGGTGGTGGGGGTGGGGTAGGCATAAGTCTCAACAGTCACAAGTGCCTTGGACTGAAGTCAGGATGCCACAGGCTGCCAGCTGCCAAGGAAAGACCTCATCTCTCCAGTTCCTGAGCAAGGCAGTGAGGCTGGGTACAACCTGAGCCGTGCTTTCAGCATTCCTAAATTTCTCCCTGCTTTTGAAAGGATCTTTCTTTATTCTTCAATTTATGAGCAAGGCTAAAAGGCAATTGGTTATAAGAATATTCTGTAATTTACAGGTGATGCCAAATTGGTACATGTATATATATAAAATCTCCATTGTGGCATAATATATGCCACCTGATGTCTCAAACTGAGAGGGCTTTTAATGGCCTAACTGTATTACTCTACCCACTGTGTTCATACAACTAAGGTCCGCCAGTCACACAACCCTTGTTAGCACAGTGTCTGGTTATCCTGAGTCATCAGTTCCCTGCTCCCCACATAATTATTCAAACCAGCCAAGCACGTCCTTCTGTGGAAATCAGGGGTCTCTCCTGCCTCTTGTTTCTGCAAAGCCCACACACTACATGAAGTTCTTTACATGTCCATTATTGCCAACAAATTTACACTGGTCAGGGGGATTGGAGTGGAGAAAGGGTACTTGAAAATGTGTTCTGTAATGCACTGGTAGTTGAAAATTATGAGATTTTTGCTTTGAAACCTCTTATAGTCACAGATAAAGTGATGGCAAAGTGAGGGCAGAGCATGGCTTGACAGAGGATAGAAAACCTGTCAAAAAACAAGGTTCCCTGAAGATCATTCACATAGTGTTCAGAATTACGCAATGGTGTCATTGTGATCATTTGCTCTTCGATGTTTTGCCACGATGACAAACCATACCACAGGCCACTTGATGCAGAAGATCATCTCTAAATTATTAACCTTATGTAATTTTTTTAAATGGTCAACCATAAAAACAATTTGATTACGTCGTTTATGTTTTTGGATGTTTCTGGTATTATAATCCTCACTATAGAATATCTTCTTTGTGTTCTTTTGATAATTTACTTTGTGGTCTTGGGCAATTAAAATTGCAATTTATGTCTCACAAGTGCTTTTGAGTTTACTTAATTTATTCTCACATGATAGGACTGATAATTTATTCACTTCAAGAACAGAAGTAGTAATAAAACATGGAGGAAGAGGTTAAGTAATTTTTCCCTCCAAAGTTATAAAGTCAGATAAATATATTCTTGACCCAGATTTTCTGATCCTTATATCCAGTGTTCTTCCTACTACTCAAATTCTCTTAAATTTTAGCTGTTTATATTTCAGTTCTTTATAAGTCGATTAAACTAGGGAATGGGAAAAATTGAACGTTGGAATTGAAAGGAGTTATAGAAATAGCCTCAAGTGTCAACACACACAAAAGAATAATTTCCTGAAATAATTACTGAGGAATAGTCATAAAAATACACTGCTGCTGATTTGATATTCTTCTGATCAACTCATATATGATTAATGACTTTTTTTTTTGTGGTATCAAGGATCGGAACTCATAACCTTGCACTTGCCAACCAGGCACTTACGCCACTGAGCTAAGTCCCTGGTCCATGATTAATGACATTTTAAAACTATACTTTTTCCACTGGATATGCATAAAATATTTTCACATTGATGTTCTAGTTTGTAAAGAGCTAGTTAAACAAGAATTAGAACTTTGGAATGCCTGTGTGATTAAGAAAATTAGTAAGGATTGCCTGCATTAAGGACAGGCAAATTAAAACAGGCTGGGTGTTAGAGGTCATTTAGTCTAATTCATCTGGCCAGTGAGACTACATCTCTGTCTTCACAGTGCTGGGGACAGTCTCTGAAACTATGACTTTGTGGGGTATGATCTTGGTACTCTTAGGTTGCTATAACAAAATACCTTGGAGTAGGTAGCTTATAAAGAATGTGAGTATATGCCTTATGGTTCTAGAAGCTGAGAAGTCCACTCAGTGTGCCAGTAGATCTAGCATCTAGTGAGGACTTGTTGTCTAGTTCATAGATAGTACATTCTCACTGTCTTCACCTGGTGGGACAAGCAAAGAGGATTCCCTTGGGTCTCTTTTATAAGTGCACTAACCCTGTTTATGATGGTTCTACATTCGTGACCTAAACACCTCCTAAAAGCCCCCCTCTTAATACTATCTCAAGTACTATCTTATTGGGGATTAGGTTTCAAAGTATTCATTTTGGGGATACACAAACATTCAGACCTCAGCAGACATAGAGGCGTACCAGTTGTTCCTCAGTATCCCCTCAGGAGTGCAATGATAATCCTCACCAATACCCCAATGCATACCTCAATTCAGAGCTCTTGGAAAATCATACAACTACCCATTTAGACTGGTTAATGGCACTCAGCTGCTCAGGACAGGATTACGGGGTGAGAAGGAGAATTAGTTTTCTTTGCCTTTGATCTTCTGTGATCTTTGGTTAACAAGAAGGTAAATGTTTCTGTGTTCTAATTCCATGACAAGGCTTAGCAGCATGGCTATGTCTGTTGAAGTGATTTTAATCTGTTCTACAAAGACTTAGGATTCTAATCAAAACAGAGTGAAAAAAGGGGGCTGGGGATCTAGCTCAGTGGCCTAAGTGCTTGCCTGGTAAGCATAAGGTTGTGAGTTCAACCCCTGGTGCCACAAAAAAAAAAAAAAAAAAGAGAATTACACTTACCATTCTACCTGAAACACCTAAAAATCTGAACAAAATATATAAAACAATGGCAGTCAGTTACTCTAGACCATATAGGAGAATAGAAGCAAAAAACTAGGAGCCAGGTAAAGGTCTTGAGTTGGTTGGCAAGATTTGCATGCCAAATAACTAAGTTCTGAATCCCAGATACAGTTTTTAGGGTATGATTCTGGTGACTTCTACAGTGTCTTTCATATTATTTATTATAACACTTATGGTATTGTACCCTAATTAGTTGTTTAGGGTTGTTATTGGTTTGCCTTTGCCATTTTTTTTTTTTGTCTTTTTGAGACAGGGTCTCACTATGTGGTTCAGGCTGGTCTTGCGCTCACTTTGTAGCCCAGGCTGGTCTCGAATTCACAATGATCCTCCTGCCTCAGCCTCTGGAGTGCTTGGCTACAAAGTGCTGGGATTACAGGAGTGTGCCACCATACCTGGCCTTGCCTTTGCAATTATAGTGACCTTCTTAAAGGCAGAGTTCCATGTCTTACTTAACTTTGTATTTCTTGAATTTGTTTGTAATATTAGCACTGTTATTATATTCACCTACCCAGGTAAGCCTTTTTGAATATAATATCACATTTAAAGCTCATACCACTTTTTCTAAATTAGTTAGGGCAATTATTTTCTCCATTTTACAGATGAGAAAGTAAGAATAAGTAGGCCCATATTTTATTTAAGCATTGGCTGCTAAGTTATTCATTCTATTTTCTGCACTCACTTTTAATCATAATTTGGAGATGATTCAATTTCCAAACATTAAGGTATCTGATGAGGCAGATGGTGCTTCTAGATTTAACTTCCATTTTTAAGTGTGAATTCTGAATAAATTTCTAGGTAGATTTCTGGAAGTGTTAATTTAAGAGTTACAAAATAAGGAAACAGACATTGACATAAATTCTTGCTTCTAAAGATCATAATTATTTTAAAAATTTTCTTACTATTTCATATGACCAAAGTTTGAATCTCAGATTGTTCCAAATAGTGTATTTTTAAATCTCTGAGCTATTAATAATGTACCCCTACCATCATATGCAATAATTAGAGAATTAGGATAGCACCTATAGAAATTCATCTCATTGTATTAGGCCTTAGCAGGGTAAACACTGTATAATTTCTTTCTTCCCAAATAACTATGTATACTTTTTTCTCACAGATTCCATTCCGTGAGATAATATTTTCATTCCTCTACACTTACCTCCTAAAGCTGATTTGAATTATTAGGGCTTTCGTGGCCAGGAGTTCAGAAAACTGTACTTAATTTTTATCCATTAATCTCCTTTGAAAGCAAAAATAATACCAATGCACCTTATGAATTCCAACTTGTGACTGAGAGTTCTTTAGATTTGCTGAGATATTCAAATAGCTGATACTTGCCAACTCCTGATGAAATGTGTGCTGCTGCTGAAAGACAGGCCCCAGGAAGCCCCAGTCTGGCCGAAAGGTGCTGGCATCGACAGCAGTGGGGAATATCTGCTGTGCTCATCGAATTTTAATTCCTGAAGCCCCTTTAAGTCAAAGAGGCTGAGTCGCTGGAGAATAAAGATGCTTTCTCTCCACTCAGTAAGAGGCAAGTTCTGTGACGAAACAATTTCCAGAGGAAAGACAGAATTTCTTCATCTTTATGGTAATGTGCTTATAACTCATGAAGGTGTAGCAAGTATGGGGGTTGTGAGATTCTGCCTTTGTTTCTCAGTACAGAAAGCTAATAATGAGAAACAAGACCAGAGACAGGAAATAGGGCTGTCTTTAGAAAGGACTGAAACTACTCTACTACTGTCAGTGTTCTTCTTGCTTCCCTCTAAAATCCCTGAACCATAAGGGGGTTGATCACTAGTGACTCATGGTCCTAACCATCTTCCTTTCTCAAAACCAATTAGTTTGGGGTCCATCTGTTTAGAAATTTGAATTCTATCATCATAGCTACTCAGTTGTCCTCAGATTGCAGAATGGAAATCAGAAATATAGTTGAAGCTTTTCACATGCTTGGTTTGACAACTGAGTTCCAACTGAACCAATCTACATTTTCTTTTCAGATACTTCTCACCCACTGACCTGTACTAAGCCTGCTGTAGCAAATGGGAATTGTGATTGTTAAGGTTAATCATTGCTAATGTGTCAAATGATAAATGAGCTTTTGTGAAAATGTTAAGAAGCCATGCTAATGGAGTAACGCTAAGAAATTTCAGTACAAGGGAGGAACTCATACCTGATGCAGGAATGTGGCAGAGATGGCTCTGGTCAGATAAAGCTCAGGTTTAGTACTGCAATTTAACATGTGGCCAGCTGAATTTAGTTGGCTTTATATTATTGGTTCTGAGATTCAATTAGTTTCATAGAAAGCAGATGTAAATTGGAAGTTATGTTTTAAATGAATAACTGATGGTTTATTACTCAGAGCACACACACATTAGGGGGACAAATGGATGTCTTGTCTAAGGAAAAAAGCACAAGAAGAAAACGAAAGGGTGGAAGTAGGTTGTGACCTGTCTCAGCTCAGCAAAAACGTGACCAGGGGATGCCAGGCTCAGTGTGGAGTCTTCCATCCTACAAAGTTTTCAGAGTGTGTAGAGAGAGAAATATGTCTCTTCCTCTTCCTCTCTCTTTCTCTTTCTTTTTCTTCTCCCTCCTCCTCCTCTTTCTCTTCCTTCTCCTCATTTTATTTCTCTTACTTTTTTTAAATATTGGTCTCTGGGTTTTGGATAACTTATACTTGCAAGTACTGTTACGAACTGCTATACAGGAAAATAAACATAACCCAGACAAATTGGTTAATGTATAAATGTGTTTTCTGCAATATTTGATTGCCTCTATATTATTCCTGGCTTGGCAGGCCGTGGAGCTCAGTGGGAAGACCAAGCTCTGTGTATTCTCTGCTTTCTCACAAAGATCCTGGAAATAAACTTTGGCAGGTGTCTGCTCTGCACACAAATGAGGCAGGTGACCCAGTTGAGGTTTGTGGCAAATGCCTCCCAGCAATGCTCAGCATTGAGCTAGCATTAAAGAACAAAACAAAACAAATTCCAATTCAGTGCTTTTACATTAGGCTGAAACACTGATAATCACAAACAAGATTGAAAGCTTATAGAATAAGTGCTATTATTTTATAGCATAATTTAAGTTACTAATATGCCAATTCCTGGGTAATAGAAGTTGGGAAAGCATCAACGTCCATTTGTTCAGGCATTCATCAATTAATGTGCCAACAGTTGTCTTGAAAAAAAAAAACACCAGATGATAGAAATTAGAGGGAATATGATTTAGATACAGAGACTAATGATCTGTACTGATATGAAGACAGATCTAAGAGTCAGAAGACTTGGACTCAAGTCCTGATTCTATTTACTATTTGCTTCCTATCTGTGGACCTTGATTAAGCCATTTAATCTCCCCAAGAAAGATTCTTCAGCAAAAAGTAATCATAACTAAGAATATTTCATTATTTTATTTATAATGAAGACTTCACAACAATACCTACTTCCACTTTTTTAAAAAAGCTCTTTGTTGTTGGAAGATCAAAATACATAATAATACTAATAAATTTATAAGTCTGTCTATCTTTAGTTCTAAGTATCAGTTTAACTATTTGGAGGGGTTGATATGAAAGGCATAGAGAAAATAGGTACATGACTTACAATCACATTTTTCTAAAGCTTGATTACCTTGAATTTCATCATCATTTTCAGGGTGGATAGCATCTGACATTAAACAAGAGTTTTATTAAAATATTTGAAGACCAGGTTAATGCACAAAAGGATTTCTCAAATCTTTAATCTCACATTTCACATACCAAGAGCTTCATCTGGAGCATACTTCCCTACAGCAGGGGACAATTTATGGTATCAGATAAATTTTCTGCCATGATGGTCAGACCATGAGGCCTGTTCCCTGGAAAGAAGGAGGACTGGCTATGCAAGAAAGAGGAAAAGTCTATGGCTTTGGCTCTAGGTGGCTATGGGACAAAGGGAGAAAAAGCTTAATGAGGAAAGCTATCAGACATGTGGGTACTTAATTCTGTGCTTTAATTTTATTTTCTACTAGAAATCTATAAGAACTTCTCTGTGCACTGGACTCTGTGTCATCAAGGACAAGTCAGCTTTGTCAAGAGGGCAGTAAGGCCAGACATGGGATGTAGATGGCACTCCTGGGTCTCCCTTGATTCCTGTGTGCCAATAACACCAAAGAGAGCTGAAGGGTCACCCTTGGGGCCACCATGGTTGGGGCGAGATAACTGCATAATGAAGGCTGAGGAAGAGCAATATGTAAACACATGACGACGACTCAGAGAAGCCTGTATCCCTGTATCCACAGGACTCTTACTAAACCGAGAAAGAATTCAGCAACAACCTACTCCAGATCAGGCTCTCCACAGCCAAGGCCAGCTAAGATTGGGAGGGCATCACATCGGACAGATCCATTCACTCTAGTAGACCACTAGATACCATCCTTTCACATCATAAACACCATCCTGGAGAAAGATGTAGGAGTCTGAATAAGAACAATTATTCCAAAACACTAAGTATTACCCAAAGAATTTGCTTAAATTCTAGCAGAAGACAAAGATTTAACTGAATTATACATTTAGTGATTCTCTTTCATATATTTCTTTTTCTTTTTTTCTTTTCTTTTTTTTTTTTTTTTTTTTTTGTGGCACCAGGGATTGGACTCATTACCTCACGCTCGCCAGGTTGGAGCTTAGGCCACTGAGACAACTCCCCGGCCCTTGTCTTTTTGAGACAGGGTCTCACTATGCCATTCAGGCTGGCCTTGAGCTCACTTTGTAGCCCAGGCTGGTCTCGAACTCACAACGATTTGCCTGTCTCAGCCTCCCGAGTGCTGGGATTACAGGCATGAGCTACCACGCCTGGTTCTTTCATATATTTCAATTGCCAAGCAAGAGCAGCATCATGAGAAAGACCAGGTCCAGAAGTGCATCTGTGCACATCTGCATTATTATGTGTAAGCCCATCACACATTTCCTAAATGATATCATCCTTTCAAAGTGCATTTATTGGAGGCTTCTTGTAGGATATGCATAAACTAGAGATTTTAGGTTGGATGAAGAATGAGGCGTAGTGTAGGCCTTGCTCTTCAAGAGCTCATGGTTCAGTGGGAGCACCATGTCATGTGATTTCCTTGTGGAGTACTCGTCTATCACCCATCTGGCATAGTTATCTCCCACTCATCCTCCAGCTCAGATGCTTCAGGCTGACCCTTGGCTCTCTTTAAGACTGTAGCAGGTGCCCACACCATATTGTGTAGTGTGATGACCTTTACTTCATAGCCTTGGGCTCAGTGGTAATTTTATAACTAGTCATATAACCATTTTGACATCAATAGTCTGCTCTAACCTGTAATATTCATTTATGGGGCTAGAAACTAATTCCTCCTTACCCCTTTTCTTTTGCATCTTGGGTCATGCTATCTTGCTCAGATTATCTCTAAATGCAACACATAGGAAGTGCTCCATACATTCTTGTTCAATGAATGCATGAGCAAACAAACTGTCATAGCAGCAAAGACAGCCACCACGGCACATGCCTTTCAAAGCCTTTTCACATACCTTACCTCACTTGACAAATAAGCAGAAGAGGAAGGAGGGAGTTATATTCCTTTCTCGGGATGATGTTCCAGTTGCTTTAAATAGACTCTGCTGTCAGAAGGACAATCCTTAAATAAGATTTTTGGGGCCAGGTTACAGTGTGGGGTTGATGAATAGGCTCTTGTGAGATGCTTCCTGTGAAGCATACCCATGGGAATGGGGTAAAAGTATATATATATCTCACATCTACATTTTTATAAGGCAATGCACAAAATAGAAAAAGGGAAAGGCCTGGAAAAGCGCCAGAGGGGACATACATGGGAAGTTTATAAAACAGCAATAGTCAGGAAAGAATCAGAGGCTAAAGTAAACAAATGGGAGGAGAGGGCGGAAATAATACTCAGCAGCAAAATAGATAACATAATGGCTAGAGAGAAATCAGGAAGGATAATATTGCCAAGAAAAAGTGCAAGCTTTAGAGTGTCAGAATCATTTTGAAGAAGGGATTTTAGAGATCAAGGACTGACAATGCCTTCTAAATGTCATTCTTTGGAGTAGAGTTTGATTTGTGTATGCACGTAGGTGTCTGGTTGAAAGACAAAACCATATTGCTCAGGAGCATTTGCTTACCTTGTATCATCTCGACATAGTATCATTATTATTAAGGCAGCAGGGACATGAAACACCACTCAGGGAAAGTAAAGAGTGATATTGAGGTGAAAAAGAATGAGGTCAGAGGGCCCTTCAACCTTCCTTCAGGGCTCTGAGTAGAAACTAGTTTTTGGTAATGTTAACCCACCCTTCATTCCTCTTCAGCTGTGTACACTGATTCTATACTTCTTGTATCTCTGCAGCCAGGAGGGGTTGGAGAGAGACAGAGACAAAGACAGAGACAGAGACAGAGACAGAGACAGAGACAGAGAGATTGAATGGCTTAAAATGAGATCAGTTCATGTTCCATACTTCTTATTTGGAGAAAAACATCTGTTTGGCCCTCCAGTAGCATTTCATTTACTCTCTTGTCTTCTGAACTCTTCATTCTGACACCTATTATTTCCTCAGTCTCATCTTGCTTTTCATCAAAATTGTTCCTTACTTCAGGGTATATAAAGTTTGCAGTTTTTTTATTACATCTAGCACTTTCTGCATGCAATATAGTTTGTGTATGTGCTTGATCAGACACAAGTACAATAGATAAAGGTATCTGAAGGCATAGACTCATCAATGGAGATTGGTCATGTTCATTTTCCACTTTCCAGAGCACTGCTCAGTACCTGATACATGATACGCTGTCAATACTTGTTGATCTGAATTGTTAAAATCACTTCACCTTAAAGTTCTTAGTGGTATATGCCTCCTGTTTTTCTTTTCCTCTCAAATATGTTACAGGAAGAATAAGGGGGGAAAAAAAACCCTGCTATATCCTGTATAATCTTCCAATACTGTATCCAATTCATGAGCTCATCAAATTAGCATGCAGCCAAGTATTTGGTGGAGAGTGCACAAAAGAAAACAAGCTAAAATGGAAACAAGTTTCTGTTTGATTTTCATGAAAATATGTCTAGATATTTAAAAGGATGTAATTTATATACAGATAATATACAGGGTTATACATATGTTACATATAAATGTTTAGTTATACAGATATTCTTTTAAAGTGAGATATGTTTGATTGAAAAATCTCTCAGTCAGGGACAGTTTTTGAAAGCTGTGGTTTGTTGAGACTGAGACCTAATTCCTACTGTTACTAATGGAGATGGAGAAGACCATCTCCCTCAGCTTTGGGATCAGGAAGCCACAGCTGTGAATTTGGCTGTCTGCTCTTGACAGATGTGCAGCATTCAGTACTTGTTAACTGACCAGAGGTACAGATTGGCAAGGTCTATTCATGCCACAGAATCCTACCTGGGCTCCTTGCACTCTCATTACTTAAGCCATAAAAAGTATATTGGGGAACTCGCTCCAGTGTGGATCAGATAGGATCTCAGGTCTGGGTGAGAAGATGGGAAGCTAAGGTAGCCACCCTCAGGGGTCAGATTACAGGATGATTTTATTCCTCTGTCAATCATCAAGCCCACAAATCTTTGTTGAGCACTTACTGATGGCATTGCCATAGGCATGGAAATATGGGGTTCTGGGTGACAGTTTAGATTTCCTCAGATACCTGTAGGCTCTCAGTGCATAGGGTCTCCTTCCTTCCTACCTCTCACGTCCTCCAGAGTCACAGAGTGTCCTCTTTACTTTTAACTCTTCATAATGCCCCCAGGGAAAAGGATGTCATAGGCAGCTGGAGTACAGTTCCTTTTAAAGCTAAGGTAGTAACAACCTTGGGATTATCAAATGCACAGCAAAACTCACTGCTGTGACATAGGAGTTTGCCAAAATGTGAACGATTTTTAGATTTTGGAGTGAAGAAAGGTGGAAAGAAACAGAAGGAGGCAAAATGTCATTTGTTTTGACAAAAAGAAAAATGAGGAGATTCATTCAGGTGTTTTTCATTTCTTTGAGCTGAAAGCATGGTAAGGTTTGACGGAATGGAGAAAGTCAGACTGGGTGTCCTCACGCGTACCTTCAACCCACCACGCCTTAGAAAGCAACGTCACTGGGACAGTTTGTCAGCATGCAGATGCTTCAGTCTGGCTGGTGGGGAAAAAAGCCTTGTGTCCCTGAGAAGACACTTTACCTTTCTTGGTCTCCATATCCACATCTGTAAAATAGAAGTGAGTTTAAAAGGTAGACAACATTTTCTAGCTTTCACCTGGAACTTCTATGCAGGTCACAAACTCTTGTCATGGAAATGGAGACCTGGGTCCCCAAGGAAGGGCTGGGAGGTTGCCCGTGGGGCAAGTTGCCCATAGACACTGGGAATCCAGATTCCTGAGCATCAAGTGGAGAGGCAGTGGTCTTCGTTGCTCTGGGTCAGGAAATGCCAAACTTGAGTTCCGCATTCACCTCATTCCTGTGGCCATACTGAGGAGGAGTCTGCTGCCCTGCCCCTCAGCACGGCATGGCTTTGTGCTGACTCTCATCTGTAGTCAGCACATTGCCTGCATTCCTCTGGCTGTGCATGCTTCGGCCGTTGAAAGGGCAGTTCTGACAGTGGATGTAAAGGCCATGTTTGATGCAAAACCACGGTAGGAGATGCTCTGAGAAAGTCCAGGCTAAATGCAGAGGCTGTTCTCCCCTGTCTGGGCCCACTGCTCCCAGGACGAGGAAGGCCCAGTCCTCCAAGTTCATCCAAAGGGTGTCAGTGGCCCCAGCAATTGTAAAATCCTGCTGTCTTGGTCTGTGCAGAATTTATTTGTGCCTTTAGAAAGTGTTTTTGCTTCCCTGAACATCATTATGAAGACACTAGGATTTGCATATCAGAGTTTTTAATCTTTTTCTGTGAATCTTATGAACCCCTTCTCAGAAGAATGTTTTTAAATGCAAAATATCTAAATACTGTGCATGCGTATAATTATAAAGAAATGATAAGTTATACTAAAATTCATTTCTCTTTCTTTGATAAAATGATTGTCATCTTTATTAATGTATGAAAAACAAATTTTCTAATGTCAAAGTAGTGATGCACATAAAGATATATTAACCCTCTCTGCAACAACTGTAATATAATGTAAAAATATCTGTGATCTCAACTGGTAACAAAATCACACGTACAGCTAATGCTACTAGGTTGGTTGCCTACTGTGTTAGTTATCTACTGCTGCACAGTGCAATTTGGCAACTTAAACATTTCAAACACTGTCACACTGAGTTTCTGAGGGGTGGGGACCCAGGAGTGGCATGGCAGGGTGTGTTTGCTCAGTCTCCCACAAAGCTGCAGTCAAGCTGTTGACCAGGGCTGTCATCTGTAGGCTGAGGATCGACTTCCAAGCTCACTCATGTGGCTTCTGGCAGGTCTCAGTTCATCGCTGGCTCTTGACCAGATGCCCACGTTCCTTGTCACATGTCAAGACATGGCAGCTGACTTCCTTTAGTGAGCGATAGAAAAAGAAAACAAGGATTTGAGGCAGAAGTCAGTCTCATAACCTAATCTCAGAAGTAACACATCCCATCTGCGCTCTACTGGTCACATAGGACCAACGTGGGACGGTGTGGGAGAAGATGGCATGGGGCTGTGAACATCAGGAGATGAGGTCATGGGAACATAGAGAAGTTGACTGCCATACCTACATTCATCATAAAAGATGTGCTAAATTACAGTTAAAGCTTAATAAATAGACATAGAAACTTTTGTTTCATCCAAGTTCCTGGACCCCAAATTCCTTTCAGACTCCAAGTTAATAACAGTGGATAGATACAGAGCATTTTAGTTTCCAATTTCTAACCACCCCTATAATTTATTTTTTCATTTTTATTGAGGTCTAATGACAAAAATTAAACATATTTGGTGTGCAATTTGGCATTTTGATATGTGTACGTCTAAAGACAAATTTAGAAAAAATATTAACTGTTAAATATAGATAGTGTATGTTTATCAAACTATTTTTTCCTTTAGGATGTATGCTTGAAAATGTTCACAATAAAAAGTTGCTAAGTGTTTAAACATATATTCATTTTCAAATGCAAAAATAGCCTTCTGAGAGGTATAAGGGAGGTCTTTGCTCAAGATGCTGCCACTGGTCCCTGGCAGCCTGAGAAACCACACATCCAAGTTTCCAGCTTAGTTTTCTTTCCATCACATCTGGAACACCCTTTCTTACATTTTTTTGAGCTCAGAAACAAAGACTTCATCAGATTGATTGATCGATCCTGGAAAAACCACAAATGACATATTCCTCTTTCTCCAGCTCACTGGGGGTCAGGAATTTTTATCAATTTCTAACAGAGTCACAGTCGATCAGCTTTCCTGGAGCCTGTATGCTTTTCATCATGAATCCACCCTACGTGATTTAAGTCACTTCACAACAACAAAAGAAGGATGTGTCTTCTGTTCTTATTTCTAAACCTTTAAGTATACTGGAGATAAGCCTTCAACAGGAATGCTGTTCATGTACTTAAGGTCTCTGCCAAAAAGTGACTTTTGCCTCTGGCACTTTTAATCCCCCCCCACTTCCTGTTTTGTTCTTATGTCATCAAAACCTTCCTATCACAGGTTCTGGTTGTCATAGCATAGATTCAAAACTCAGCTGGAACACCGACGTATGACCTTCCCTCTGCCTGAAGTTCATCATTTCTAAGGCGGAAGCAATAGTAGTGTGGTATGATAAGCAGAATCATGGCCCCCACAGTTACCCATGACCTAATCCCTAGAACATGTGCCTATCTGGGAAATGGACACATGTGTTTAAGGTTATAGACCTTGAGGTAGCCAGATTATTCTGGATTATCTGGGTGAGTCCAATCTAATCACAGACGTCCCTAAAAGCAAATAAATTTCCCTAGGGGTGGCCAAAGAGAAAAATTCTATGATGAAAGATAGAATTACTGGATAACTGTGGAAAAAACTAAAGCACCCTGAAAAACGACTACATTTGATTAGAACAAATATGTGATGAGGTATCACAAAGGAGGATTGACAGCATCCTTCACGACCCTCAGAATTCTCAAGTAGCTACATTTTTTAAAAGTAAAAAGAAAAAGCTAGAACTTCAATAATGTATTTTAGCCCAATGCATCCAAAATATTATCATTTTAACAACCAGTAGTAATTATTATTGAGATATTTTAATTTTTGTGCTAACTTTTCAAAACTGTTGACTGTTTTATACTTACAGCTCATCTCAATTCAGACAGGCCGCATTTTGAGTGCTCAACCCCTGCATATGGCTGGTAGCTACTAGATTGAACAGTGACATTTCTAGAGCATAAAATAAAGGGCCTCTAATCTGAGGGACACCAGGCACAGTTGAAGTAAAAATAAGTACACTGAAAAATAGGAGTTAGAACGAAAGTTTAAATCCCATGTGTGGGTATCTTTCACTTTACTATATTTCCCTCCACAGCCTGCCTTGCTACCCTTGGCTTTTAAAACCTGGCAGCCAAGCTTCCAGTCCTAAGGCAGCACTTTAGTGTCACCAGATAACCAAGGTTCAGTGCAAAAAGTGTTTAATGTGAAATATTAAAAAAAATTTTTTTTGAGAGATGATTCTGTCTGGGTCCCTGCATGTCTTTCAAGCACAGGTACAGAGTGCTTTTTTAGGAGGTCTTTGGTTTTGTTTTGTTTTGTTTTTTCTTTTCTTTAGACAGGGTTTCACTATGCAGTTCAGATTGGACTTGAACTCACTTTGTAGCCTAGGCTAGCCTGCCTTACAGATGTGTGCCACCACACCCAGCACTTCTAGGATATCTTTTAGGGATGTTTGTACACTAAACATTTCCCTCTGCAATGAAGGATAGGCTGTTTGCTGTCCAATAGTATACTGCCTCACTCTGGAGCAAAGGTCCGAAAGGCTTATTGTCACTAGGTGTAGTAGAGCATGGCTGTAATCCCAGTTACTTGGGAGGCTGATGCAGGAGTATCACAAGTTTGGGGCCAGCAAGTACAACTTAGCAAGACTTTGCCTCAACACAAAATTTTAATGGTTTGTGGGTGTGGCTCAATGACAGCATGCTTACCCAGCATGTGTGAGGCCCTAGATTCAATCCCAGTGCTGCAAAATAAAATGGAGGGGACTGAGATTGTAGATGAGTGGTAGAGTGCTTGGCTAGCATGTTCATGTATAGTCATAATCGTGAAAGTGCCAGTTACTGATATATTTTACATTATGATATAAGTATATTGCAGAAATAAGGGGATAGGAAGTAGACTTGTAGGAAGGCAATGATGTGGGAAAAAAGTTAAATCTTGATTTTGTTACCTTTTGCCATTATGTAGAATGAAGAAGTAGATATGTATGAGCATGCTACTAAGAAGTCTGAAGACAAATATCAGAAGAGTTAAATTTGCCTCCTGCGGTTGCCTCTAGGAGAAACCATGGACTGGACACAGAGAACTACTCCTGTTTTTGGTAACTTGTAGACTATTTAACTAATATTAAGTCCGAGTACAACATCCATAAAATAAATACTATACAACAAAAACGACAGTTAAAAGCAGATACATGTGTTCTTGCATTGTGTTTTGTCCCCTTTCTATACCACAGCAGTGGGCAGATGGCTTAAAAGGGGTGGTCAGAGGCAAGGGGCCTGGTGGGCCCATGGAAAATTCCCCAACAGCTTCAGGGCAGCAGCAGCAGCCCAGCACATCCCTTGTTTCTCTGAGAAGCCTTCTCAAAGAGGCATCAAGTCCATGAATAAAGCATTCAGGACATTCACCTTTCAGGAGGGTCCCACGAGGAAGAATGCGGGAGAACACAGAGAAGGCTTTGTTTATCAGAGGGAAGAGTTCATTGGCAGAAATTGCCTTGAAATTGGCTCCACATTGTCTTAGATACCAAGATCCTGGGAAAGAAAAGGTCAGTCTCTCTCTTTTTAACTGTAAAGTTAGATTATTTATTGTGGGGAACCACAGAGATGAGTCTCCTTAAAAAGAAAAACAACTACCTCCATTTTGGATAAACTTGGCCCTATCTCCATGTATTGTTATATACAGAGTTGGCTGGGCTATTCTTTTATCCCTTCAATTGGCTTTAAGCAATGCAAATTGGGCTGGCTGAGGAGCTGATTGTATAATCTCTAAGGCAAAGCGACAGGTCAGTGTTACCCCGCCCAGTGACTCCCCAAATACGCGGTTGAGCCTGGAGAGATGGAGAGCCATACTCCATGCTGTTGGCTGGGACTGCACCTCAAGAAAGAGGCTATGACTTCCCAGGGCAAAAAAGTTGCACATCAGAACTAAAGCACCAATCCCAAATTATTAGCTGTTATTTCAGTTGTTATGCAGATGCTCTCTCTGCATTTCTTGCCCTCTGCATGTCGCAGAGGTGACCTCAGACCTCCTACCTAGCCCAGCTCATGGTAGTCACAGCAGTCATGTATTTCCTGCCACTCTCACTGCCACTCATTCCCAAGCCACTCCCCTCATGGTGGATCAATAAAACCCAGAAAGGGCTCTGGGTCAAGGCCTTTGTTCTGGTGAACCACCATCTTGGCTGGATTTAAGACTCCTTGGCTCCCTACAACTATGTATATGTCTCTGTCTTTCTTCTTGCCATGGGTTACACTGGAAGTGTTAGATTAAAATTAACTGATTAAAATTCCGGTAACCTCTCCATGGGATTATAGTTATAAACCTTCCTAGACCAAACCGAGGACAAAAAAGGGTTCTCTATAATTTATAATAAGAACAGAATACAGTTATCGAGGTATAATAATCAGTGCCACCAGATCATCACATCTCCACTAATCGTGGGCTTGTGGGGAAATTTTACCATGTGCTCAGTAAACAAAATGTCCCGCCTTAGTCTAGTGGTTGTAAACCTATGGCATTTGTGCTGAAACAGGCCATTTATTACCATCAAAAGCTCTGAAAGGTCCACTGTGTACTCACTGTCAGTGTACAATGAGTAAGGAAAAAAAAATGGAGATAAAGTCTTATACATTGTATAGCTCATGATTAGATCTTACACACACTACAGAAATTAAAGAGCAGTAAGTCTCATTCCTTCCTGCAATAATCAGAGACGAGCTCATAGCTCAGGTGGCCTTAGAGGCAAATGTAAGTTTCCATGGGCAAAAATGGTGATGAAGAATATTCTAGAGAAAGAAAAATAGCTTTAACAAAGCACCTGGATTTTGGAAAGATAAATTGGTATCATGTGGTACTAAAGATCATGTTCTGCCCTTCTGTAAATTTACTCAGGATCACAGGTTAGTCTGTGGCACGATGAAGATTTATACCCCAGGTCATCCTGATACAAAAACTGTGCTTTTCGATCATTTTGTGATGCTTCTTTAGTAGACATAACAAAATGCAAGGCTATTTAAGAAAGAATTTTGTGTTCCTTCCAAGCCAGACTAGAAAAAACTCAAGTGCTAGCGGCTTATTTTGAAGTTAATACTAGGAACTTGGGTAAGGGAATGGGGAGATGAGACACAAAAGGAAAGAGAACTGATAAAATGTTCCTTATTAAGCAAGTTGTCATCGTAGGCATTTGGAGCTAATTCCGAAAGGGAATTCTGGGATCTGGTGTATCACCTCTACCGCAGAGTCACGGCTCCAAAGGCGATGAAGGAGTTGTGATGATTGCACATTCCAACTATTGATTGGAAGATGCTGGGGAAAGAGCATTCAATCCCCAGCACTTTAACTGGCCTGTGACAAAGGTGACAGAATAGGCACTAGGCCAGCAGAAACCTTGAGGCAAAGAAAAGCAGGGAGCAACTGGGTGAGCTGTGATAGAAAATTTTCATTCATACTTCACTGTCTACCCTGCTCTGTTCATGGTCATTTATGGGCCATTCTGACCAGCTCCTTCATCCTGGACTTTTGGTTAAAGTGCCAATGAAATGTACTGGCAGAGACCGGAGGAAGAGAGGAAACTGAGGAAGGCACTGAGCTCCCTCTTCTTCCCTGCTGTCTCCCTGCAGGGCTGTGAGTCCCGCAGACTGTTCCTCTCCCTAAGTAAGCTCCTTTCCAACAGGGCAGATCCAGTTCAGCACTGCCACGTCTGAGAGCCATTCCCTCTCCAGACCTAAGGGTAGTAACAGCTCTCCCCATGAGCTGTCTCCACTCTTGCTGGTTTTTTGTTTGTTTGTTTGTTTTTTGTTTTTTAGGTCAATATATCTTTGTAAATAATGCTATCACTAAACTCTCCTTAATTTCACCCATGGTATTGTATCATTTGTTTCCAGTGGAAACTGTAAATGCAAGGCTGTGGTCTAGAATTTTCTCCATATTTCCACAGGGCAGATAGGGAAGTTAATTTGCCAGCTCTTCAAACAACTTAGCTCAGCTTTTGTACAGAGAAAAGGTTAGTAGCACTTTGCTCTGTATCCTGCAGTATTCCTCATCTCTCCTTCAGTGGGATAACTTAGGGTTGGAGCCAGTTAACATGATACCTACTTCTGTTAGGAGTGGACACTGCCAACCAACACGTTCTTTCACCCGAGGGTCAGCTCTATAACGTTAGAGGGGCAGGAACTTTCTGGGCCTGAAACCTTCCAGACTTTGCCTCTGCTGCTAAGTATGAGGAATAAAAACACTTTTCTTCTTTGGATTCTGCCTTTTCACCAAAGTCATATACATATCTAGTTAATTAGAGCAGTGCTACTCCAAGAGTTGTCTGAGACAAATGCTGGTGTGCCAAATGTTCGAGCTTGCTCCAGAGTAAATCAGTGACACTCAGGGGATGGATTTCTTCTCCTACCCCTTGCAGTAGCAGGACTTTGTCAAGGAAGGAAGCCATGTGGCAAATTTTGTGTAAATTCTTCTTTATCACGTTCATTGTGGATGGGGAACAAGCCAGTTTTCAGGCTGGTATTTGGGTTTGTAGAGTGGCACTGAAAAAAGGTTACAGTACTATAAAATCAGTAAGATGTGAGCAGTAAGATGTGTTAGCATTTCTCATGTTATGCTCCGTGGAACCCTAGTTATATAAGACACTGCATGTTTAGAGAGTCGTAAGCCATATGAACAAGCGAGTGGCCCTAATAAAGTCTGTGATAGAGTTATGTTTACCTCCATTTAGCATAGAATTTCCCATTTTTTTAAAATGAGTTGGTCACGTGATGGTTATTGCCATTTGGAAAACTGATGTTCTGTGAAACATCCTCTGGATGTCCTCCGTAGACCTGTAGAGTCTCCTGGGAACGTACTTATCTTCTCCAGTCTGTTTCCTTAACTATGAATTGATATCAAGC
This sequence comes from Cuniculus paca, assembly GCA_004365215.1. NCBI lineage: Eukaryota > Metazoa > Chordata > Mammalia > Rodentia > Cuniculidae > Cuniculus > Cuniculus paca. Next base: position 20,388 of record RJWT010008084.1, read on the forward strand.
ACCTGAATAATGTTAGGCATTTTCATATGCATTTCACAAGACTTATGAGACTTGATGCTGTGAGAAACAGGGGAGACATTACAAATCCCAAACTTCACGAGCATACTGTAGTGATAGACTTGCTCTAAGTCACACAACTAAGTGAAAGGTGGAGCTAGAATTTGACACTTACAGTTTTAACCTCTGAAACCTTTATGTTTCACTGTACTGCATTGACTCTCTGAGCTGGAAGAAATTTTAGAGACTAGTATACCTAACTAGGAAAACAATGTCCAAACAAAGGAATGAGTCAGTGTTAATCTTGGCTATATATGTAACTTACAGTTGATGTTTAAACCTGTTTAAGAGGCACAATGCTTAAACAGATTTCTTTAAATTGTTTTGATACCTACATCTCATTTTGGTCAAAAAGCTTTCAAAAGTCTTGTTCGCTCATAATACACAGAGAATGGGTCAAATTCTTCCAAAGTAGAGCCAAGGAGAAAGAACTGAATGTCACAGACACTGGGTTTCTTGATTAACTCATAGAACCAGGCATACATATGACTTTGGGAGACAGTAAAGTCACTCTACCTTTATTTATGTTTCTGAGGCAAGAAAAAGGGGTGTGGATCTTAGAAATACTTGGCTAAGTGATTAATCACACACAGTTTGTCCACCTGTGTGGTCAACAACAACAACAAAAAAGATTATTTTCCACTTTAAAAAAAAAAAGGCTAAAACTGGGGATATAGGTCAGCAGCACGAGTGCCTGCCTGGCAAGCATGAAGTCCTGGGTTCAATCCCTGGTACCAATAAATAAATAGATAAATAGCTATGAAATAATATGATCATATTCTTTTTTATATATATTTCTAACCAGGTTTTAATTGCATAAGCATCTAATCACTTGGTAAATTTTTTTGAGTACCTACTCTGGGCCAGGCAATGTGGTGAGAGCTGAGGACACAATGCATAAGACTCGTTTCTTGCCAAGTCAAATAAGAATCATCATTACCATAAGAAACTGATACTGAGCATCTGACTGGAAGGCCCTGGTGTTGGGCACTTCGAGGACCTACAAGGAGGCACAGTATGCCAAGGTCCTTGTCCACCACGGCTTCAGTCTACTTGAGGAGAGTGCCACACCCAAAAATAGCTAAGTGAAATTATGCAATACTAAGGGCCAGTAATGGCGTAAGGAGAAAGGGTAGCCAGCATTCCAGGCATAGGGAGGTCATACTCGGTGCAGGCAGGTGGGGAAGCTACGGTCAGCACTAATAACTCTATTCTAAACCATAGCATTGCAAGGGAGATGAAGAATCTATTTGAGAAAATGAAATATTTTGACTTTGATCTCAGGAAATAGATCTGGCACTTAAGAGTTCTAGCTTTCATTAACATCATGAGAGTCCATGTGTGGGTGACTAGTTCCTGAAACAGGGAACTTGTCTCTCCAGGCTAGAGTGACCTTGAATCAGAGAGATGAGACTTCCTTGTTCTTTTCAAAGTTAATCAACATTGATTGTATTTGGCACTTTTTAAATAGGAAAATGACCGCAGACTGGTGTGATTTCCATTACATTGTTGTCTTTGAGAGGCTTTTCTCATGTAATTACTATGTGTTGGCTCTTTAATTATAAGGAGGACGTGAATTGTCTCCCTGAAAATGATCGCCTCTCTTCCACTGCAAAGACACTTGCCTTCTCCTTTTTTATGATGTCATCCTCAAAGAAGGTATCAAAAGTTAATCCCCTTTCTGGTAAGTTATGGAAATTAAAAGTAAAAATAATCACTGGTGAAGAGGTGTTTCTACATAGTATGTTTTTGTTTATTTTTTATTAGTACATATTTTCAGTGCACAGTGATTACATTTATCATGGAGAGCTGATATGTGCACATAATGCCTCTTAATTCTTCTTTTTGTCCTCTACTCCTCTTATCCCATTTTACTCCTTCCACCCCTTGGTACAGTTTATTTTTTAAAAGTTAAAGTATCATGTCCTGTTAGTTTTAGAGAAATTATGATAATTTGGTACAAAACATCTTATGCATATGTGGTTACATTCTAAGTGAAAAATCAGAACCATATTCACTATGGATTTTAAAATTTTAAGCCCTTAAAACAATGCAGAACTAATATGACTCTATTTGACCTCAACTTCCATGAATAAAATAGCTAACAAATTTGGGATAGTGACTAAAATCCATCTTTTCCCTAGATTTTCACAGAAAATCTCACAGACTGTGTCTATAGATTAGAAGCACTGAAGATTTCAACTTTTCCAAAAAGGATAACTTTAAAGAAGGTAGAAGAAATAATTGTTAATGATTTTCACATTTTGTAAAATCTAAGACCAAGCAAAATAGCTCGGTTTTAATCTGAAAAATTATAGAAAACAAAATCCTAGGGAGGTAAACAGGACATGAAGCTACACTGACCCCAGCAGCATTTGCCAAACCTAAAGAAACATGCAAAGCAGGGCTGTTTTTGGGTCTTCCCAAACAGGAAGAAGGCAAAGCCTGGAGCCCCCCCATGGTAAGTAGTTCAGTTTTCTTTCTCTGTGTATACAGTTGGGCTCCAGTGGCCCACAACTTTAGGAAAATGGGACATTCGAGGTAAACCAATCCCTTGCACAGGTGTGCAGCCCTGGTTTACTTCACCAAATGATCCAATAATCTCAAACTTTGAACTTGGAATAAGCAAGTTGCTTGCTGAGAATGTACCAGGAATAGATAAAACAGTCTCCAGAGAAAAGTTAGATAATATCTGACATTGATCATTCCTGAGTTGTTTTTCAAATATGACAATCAGCCCATAGTCAGAAATAACCAGCTGCACAAACATAAAGGATAACTGACAGGAATAACAGACAATACAACCAGACCACAAGGACTTCAAATATTAGAGTATATAATATCTATGCTTATTTTATTTAATTAAATACAAATCCTCAAGAAATAAGAAACTGTACAAAAACCTAACAGTACCAGCCAACCTTAATAAAAACAAAGTACCTTCAAATACTTCCAAATGTATTTCAGCAGATTTGTATTTTAGCAGATTGAAAAATCTACCCAAATGTATCCACTGATGAGTCTATATAGACCAAGTAAAAAGTGACTAGCATATTCTTGAAATACGAGTGCTCTCACTCCTGAGTTAGGACCTAAGGTTAGCTGTTAGGAAGAGGTTAACTAATACCCCACCTTCACCCCCACCTTTTTTCCCTACGAGTGTGGGTTTGGTCTTTTTTTTCTCTTTCCTTTTTCTTTCCTTTTTTTGTTTTTTGGAATCAAACTCAGGACCTTGTGCTTGCCGGGCAGGTACTTGTGCTCCCGAGCTATACCCCTGGCAAGATGTGGATTTGGATAAAAACAGTTATGCCTTTCCCCCTCCACAGTTTAAGTAAACCAAAAATACCCAAAAGTAGTGCTAAATAAGCAGTAGGGTGTTCTCTGAAGAAATATCTTGCTAAATATGTGTAGAGGGGTGGGAAGGAGCCTCTGAGTTCATTATTTTCCATGTATTTATCTCAAAAGTGAGGAAAAACAATCCTACCAGCTTTCACAGCAATCTTTTTAGCCCAATTCCTTCACCTCCACACCAGGCAGTGTGATCAGTACTGTGAGGTCTGCTCTTCTCCGCCTTCCTTCATCCCCCTAGTGGGTGTTGTGGACTGTTGTGCCCTGAGTGCCCCCACAGGGCTTGCATCAGCTGAAGAGAGACCCCCGAGCAAGGTCATACTCTCTTTCTGTGGTGTCTAATATTCAGTGACTGATCCATACTGATTATAAAGTTCTGGTCAAGTCCAGCTACCTCCTTCCAACTTGGGATGGCTCTGAGAGTTACTCCATGTTCAGACCTGCGAGGTCATTTGATGCTCTGTTGAGACTGTTAGCACTCGTGAGTCCCATTGGACCGAGGGCAGCGGCTGCTGCTTAGGCACTTTGGCTCCTTATATCCAGGCGTAGGCAGGCATGGAAAGGAGCCTGCATCTTCACAGAGAAATTGAGCCCTGATGTTATTTATACAGTGGGGCACAAAAGAATACACTTGGCATCCAGGTTTCACTTGAATGCCTTCTGGTGTTCCCTTCCTTAATTTTGACAAAAAATGGACAAATGAGCCGCTCTGCCAGAGAAGGACATAGTGATTAGGGGCCCAGACCCTGAATCACAGGCTTGTGTAAGTCACTGAATTTGACAGTAGGGAGATTCAGAAGTGAGAGAACAGGTAGGAAATGATGAATATTAGTGTAGCCTAAGATCAACTTCTGGGGTGTAGTTCATTTTATTAATCTTCCTCTCCTAAATTTTACTCAGGAAGCGAATACTGGAGGAACTGCTTTCAGTATCTACACAAAACAACAAATCCAAAGAGTGCAATGAATGAACTAAAATGGGTGTGGTCATGGTAAGTCCAATTCACCTCCAGGATGAGGCTCTTGCTCCCCCAGCTACTGGGACAGCCCCAAGCTGTCAACCCCTCTGGTGTCCACTTCAGCTGAAGAGCACTACCCTGTCTAAAGGCTCACTTCCTTCTTGGATGGCCCATATCCAGTGACTGATAGGCATGAAGGTGTAAAATCCTTTTCCCTTTCTCCCCTGTGAAGTGCGCTTCTGAAGATAATCTCATCTTCAGAATTCCCTGCAAGATTGACTGGATCTCCCACTGGGATACTCAGCATTGAAATTCAGCTTCTCCCAATCCAATCCTGCTTTTTTCTCTTTACTTAAATTCCAGCTTAAGTTCCATTATAAACCTGCACACCAATCTCAGTGTCCAACTCTCTTACTCAGGGAACCCTGCTTTTGACACTTGGGTCTTCATAGACATGAGATTCTGTATCTTACTGGGGTCTAAGCATTTCATTTTGGAAGCTCTCTAATTTTAAGAACTTTATCTAAGGGGCAAGAAATCTTTGTTTTTTCTGCCACTCTATGCAGCCCTTCAGGAAACTGTGTAGAAATCACTCAGCAAAAAGCACAAAGGCTTAGCGCACATCCCACCAACCTCCTTTTCCAAGTCTGAGCATAATTGACAATGATTTCAGGAAAAACAGCAATGTCCAGATATTTTGGGAGGAGGGGCTCATGCCTAACCAGCCCCAATCCACAGCTGAAAACACTTAATTGATTCAAAGAATTTGTGTTTCAAGCCAGGCGTGGTGGCTCATGCCTATAATCCCAGCACTCGGGAGGCTGAGACAGGAGGATCGTTTTGAGTTTGAGATCAGCCTGGGCTACAAAGTGAGCTCAAGGCCAGCCTGAAAGGCATAGTGAGACCCTGTCTCAAAAAGACAAGGGCTGGGGGTCTAGCTCAGTGGCCTAAGCGCCTGCCTGGCAAGTGCAAGGTTGTGAGTTCGATATCTGGTGCCACAATAAATAAATAAATAAATAAAAAAGAATTTGCATTTCCATCTTCTTAAGAATCCAGCTGATTCCCCCAGTGATAGTGGGTGACTCGAAGACCAGTATTATTTGTAACAGCATGGAAATGGTAGGACTAGCTCTTACACAGGGACATGGGAGACAAACTCCTAATGGTTCTATGGAGAGTTTTAAATCTGGTGTCTCTGGGGAAGACTACTGTATGATGAAGTTGCTTTAATTAAAATTACTAAGTGACCAAGTGGTAGAGGCAGTTTTCTTCCTTCTCATCTACTCAACCCTGCCTCCCTAAACCACTGAAAGTATATTCTGATTAAATTAGCCTACATTTGAGGACAAGCACACGTCTATATCATTTTGAGGTTAATATAATCAAGTAGAAATCTCAGATGTGGCAGCCACTTTAATTCTTCATCCATTTGCATATGATCTCTCCGGATTGATCTAAATGCAATTTGTTGGCATTAGATTCTTGTTGGTTTTGCAAATAAGTTTTATTTTTGTGACAAACACTAGATGGAAAAACATCTATTTTTAACGGCAACAACAAAAAATAGACACATGAATGCAGACCTGGGTTGTTTTTTGGTCTGGGCAGTGGAGGTAAAAGAGGGGAAGTTGAACCAGCTATGGCCTCTTTCACTGGCTTCAATAAAACAGGCGTTTAAGGTCATGAGCAACCTGGTGGATATATTTACCTTCTGATGTCTCATTGGTCTGGAGAGGGATGGAGTTGAAGAAGGAAGAGGGAATTAGGAAATTAAAGCCTTTGGAAAGATAACCAACAGTGAAATTCAGGTATCCCAACATTAAAACTCAACAGCGTTCTGGAAGTTCCTCTGCAACTGGTCACTTAGAACGCAGAACCCAGAGAAAAGAAACTTGTCCTCAGGCTGCCAACAAAGGAAGAAGTATGCATGTGCAGAGCTACTAGGCATTTAAGTGACCAACGTACTTAATTAACATACTCTCTTGACAGACCCA
>RJWT010008085.1:0-26737 GCA_004365215.1 Cuniculus paca
TGATGGCAGATCTGGCACTGCTGCTGTGCACAGATGCTGAAAACTGGTTGCTGGGCTGGGGGCTGAGGCTGGGGCTGGGGCTGGGGCGTGACAGCAGTGGGTGGACAAGTCTGACCTTGGAGGCAGAGAGAAAGCACCTGACTCTTCCTGCTGGTAGTCAGGGGCAGTTCCTCCCACAGCTGCTTTGTTGAGTTGCTTGGGGAAGTCCAGCTCGGTGGGTCCTTTGTTCCCAGCCTCTGAGCACAGGCCAGTGGGATCTGGGGGCACCGTGGGGTTCTCTAGCCTTTTCCTAGTGGTGGATGACAAGGTGAGTTTGGACTACAACAAACCTCTAGGCTGGGCCTCAACCAGAGTCATTCCCTAACTTTTCTAGTGTCATTTTCACTGCAGATGGGTAGATAACCCATGTCCTTCCAGAGTTAAGAACATTCCTAGAAACTCCCTGTTTTTATTCTTAAATTTTTTCTTGAAGAGTTAAACTCCCAGTGGTGTTTTTTTTCCCTGGTGGTATTTTCAGAAAAGATAATCATGTCTTGTGAACACTAACTAACTTTGTGTTAGGCCTCCTTATAGAGGGCATTTAATTCGATGCTTTCAAGTCCTGCAAAGGTAGATAATATTGTGGTAGTCATTTTATGGGTAATGAAATTCACATGCAGGTAAATTATAGAATTTCATGAAGATCAACAGTGGCCTTGGTAAATGGGAAAGTCATTGGGTCACATCACTGATTTTATGAGACAAATCGCGAAGCTTTCTTTTTCCAGTGAATTGATGTCATTTGACAGTAATTTCAAATTAGACAGAATTGTATCGCCTTCCCCTCACCGGTTAAAGTGCACACACAATGTCCGCTCTCCCAAAATCTTGCTGTAGATAACCTGAAGTAGAGAGGCTGGAAAGGACAGATCAAGGGTAGAAGGAGAACAAGAACATTTGTTTCTGAGGGTACTGCTGTCTTCGAGAAGGAAATGTGGCAGTCTTTGGAGCTGTGAGTGGCAGGTGTGCCTTTGATCCAATATGGGAGACGTAAGCAGACACTAAATTGTGAACACATTGCCTTTTATATCTCGTTTTCTCATTCACAAAATTAAGTAATTACATCCTGGGGGGAAAAGAGCTGCAGCATTGGCTATGCAGTATGCAATCGATGTCACTACAGGTAGCAGATTGAGTTTAACAAGCCATATGGGTTGTAATTGTCTAAGTATGATTAATTCATAATGTTTGTTCATTTTATGCCTTATGTTATGATTTGTTATTATTTCGTTTAATTACAGTCTAAGTCCTTTCTCTAGGAGATATCAGAAACCCTTGGGGATTTTAATATTCCCCAAGTGATAACAACAAACGGCACCCCATGTTCCTGGACTTTATCTGGGAGTTGTTTCTATTGGTGGAAGGTCCACAAAAGAGTGATGTGATCTTGGAGCAGATGGTGCATTAGTCCACTGCTGAACTCTGCTTGTAGCCTGAGGAAAACTTTATAGTGAAGGTGGAATAATGGCTTTCTGCTCAGTTTGTTGTAAATTCTAAATGAGGTGATTGAAGGCTGTAACGATCAGTGTTGTTGGGCGTCTTTGGCTTCAACATCTGGCAAATGCCTGTACTAGCTGACAGCCTCGGCCCTGGCATTGCAAGCCTGCTGCCCAGATCTTCATCCTAAGTAGGCTGGGGATTATGCGAGAAGCAAGTAGCACTGGTTCTGTACCAAGACAAAGAAGAAGAAGAAAAACTTTATTTTCAGGATTAGGTTCACCACGGTCCATTTAGTAAACACAGAGGCTTTTACATATTGTTATGGAAATGCTGCAATCTCTGCTGTTCAAAACCTAAGATTTTTATTACATTTTTGCCTCAAGAATTTAAACTGATAAGCTAGTTCTTTGTAGGCTCTGTCAGAGACAAATCCAAATTGCTAACAAGCACAAGATAACTTCAGGAAAGCTGTCTCCTGTCCTGATATCTGGTTCAAGTGGGATTAGTTAAACTGATACAGTGAAAAAGGCACTAGTTTATATGCCAGAGCCTTACACTGGGATACAAAGTTTGTCTATGATTTAAAAAGGGTTGGAATTTAAGAGCCAGGCAAGATGTTTGGAGTAAATATGTTCGTCACTGAGATTATGCTAAAATACTTTTAATCTAGGCTTTGGGTGATTAATACATTTCAAATAAGACTAAAAGTAACATTTTGAAAAGGAATGCTCACTTGGGGTCTGTTAAAGTTTTAAAACAATGTTCTTTCTCTCTTGTTTTTTCAAAGATTAAAAAATCACTTTTAGTCATTCTCCTGTCACATATATATTTGTGTTCACATTTTATATACCTTGTTACTGGAGTTAGGGACCATAAATTTCTGGGAGTTTTTTTTTTTTTTGATGAAAAGTCTGTTTCAATTAAGAATCAGAGAGAGAAGGTCAGTGAACAGGCTTGGGTCTGTTGGCTGTGAATCTGCTGCTTCCAGAACTAACAGTGTTGACAGTTATAATCTGTGATGTTCCAGCTTATAACTGAGTACATTCCATGTTAAAACAAAGTGAGAAGTTTTAAGGTAGAGGAGACAATATGCCATTAGGGAACTTTTCAGAAACAAAAGGCCGACTTTTTTGAGGCAACAAGTAGAGACTCCTTGTACAGTAGAAGTGGAGCCATTTCTAATATCTGGAAAGCTCCCCTTATGCTAACATAGAAAACAAAATCACCTGTGGCTTTCAGAGTTCCCACAATGCCTACTCCCAGAAATTATGCAGCTTTGTGTTCTCATGCTCTGCAAAAAATGCCAAGCCTAATCATTGATGTGGATTGCTGGCTGGTTGCTGAGTTGGTGCTGGGAACCAGTGGATGCCCTGCTGCTGAAGATGTTGAGGAGGAGGATGTTTAAAGTGATGATGGTGAGGTTAAAGAGGCAGAGGAGGTTGGTGGTGATGTTGAGAAAGATGGTGAGGAGAATATTGGTAATGATGACCTTGATGACAGTCGATTACCTTCACTGACATAGTGTCTTAGTCACTTTTCCATTGCTGAGGCAATACCCGACACCCACAATTTAAAGGAAGAGAGGTTTATTTTGGCTCACAGTTTCAGAAGGCTCAGTCCTTGACTGGCGGGCTCAAATGCAGAAAAACTGCTTGTGTCTTGGTGGACAGAAGGAAAGAAAATCACCCCCCAGTGATGCCTCTTCCAGTCAGATCCCACCTCCCCACAGCAGCACACTCAGTGGCTGAATGAATCCAGCCCCGAGGACAGTGCTCCCATGATTCTACAACCCTGGAAAAGCCTCGCCTCTAGGTGCATTAGAATTGGGGGCAAGGAGGCACATTCTGGGTCTAAACCATAAAAAATAGCAAGATGACTATTTGTAAAGAGTGCAATGTCTTAGACGCCCCTGTAAATGTTGATACATATTTCAGGAACTCTGCCAGTAAGATTGATATTTCAAACCGGCCACTTTCAGAAATCAACTTTGGTAGTATCTAGAATTGCTACCTAGGTGAATAATGGGTCTTGTATATATGAGTATGTTAAAAACCAGAATTGAAGAAAAATGAATGTTTCACTAGATAAGCAATTGGCATGTGATAAGCAGCTTTATTGTCTTATCTCACAGGGTCTTTATACAAATCAGGGAGGTAAATACTACTTTTATCTTTGTTTGCCAGATATAGAAACTGAGGTTGACAAAGATTAAGGAACCTGGTCAAGGTTATCCAGCTATTAAGTGGTGGACCCAGACCTCAACCCAGACTTTCTAGCTGTAGAGTTCCAGTTCTCAACCAAGTCAGCACTAGGAAGTTATTATTTCTCTTGTTTCTTTATTTCTGAAGCCATCTATAGGTCTCCTACCCAGGCTATCTTTGCCCTGCTCTAGATCAGAGCACACAACTCTGTGAGCTCACAGCCTGTTGCTTTAGCTATGCATATGATATTACAACTTGGATATTACCACTGTCTTTCTGGGAGCTAGCGATGGATGCGAAGTGAACCACTAGGGTAGAATGGAGGAGAATAAAGAAAGCTATCTAGAAATCAGGGCAAGAAGAGCTCGGTTACTGATAAGAGATGTGATGCTGCAAGTCATATGACTGTTTTGAGGCTCATCTTCCTCTGCTATAAAAGCATCAGAGTAAATTGTGTTCAAGGTCTCTTCAAGTTATATCAACCGATGATTTTAAGGAGGCTGAAGTCATGGGTCATATGAGGAAACAGCTCCTATTATGTTCATACCATCGTTCATGTTAATGTGGGAGCACACGTCATTTTGAGATATGTATACGGTGTTTAGATGTAGCTCAAAAGAGGAAGCAAATGGCTTTCTCAAAGAAGTTTTCCTTTTCCATAGAAAGTCTAGGACTGGCCGCTTTGGGGAGAGCAGGGCGGTCTGCCAGTTCTCCAGCAAAAGGGCTGCGATGCAGTTGTGCCAAGAGCTCCGAGTGTCAGTCTGGACCCAGTGCTGTGCCTCTTGCTACCGTCTGCACCTGCGAACGGCTGCTTCCTGCTCCACCTGTTTGGAGCGTGGGCCTGGCTCCCTGGGGTCTGGCTTGGCACGGCATGCTGTGTGTGTCTGGGTCTGAGGCTGTGCTCGCACGTGCCCATGTACCTGTAGCCTCGGCTGTCACAGTGGAAAGGAGCACAAACAGCAGCCGCACGGGGGACTTGGTCTTCTCTACCTGCGTGCTGCCAAGGCAGATTTCAAATCTGGTTCGCCTTTCTCAGCACTGTTTGCAGTATTGATTGAGCCAGCAAAAGAACCAGTGGTAACAAAGCGAAGAGAGGGTAGGCTGCGAGGGGGCTGGCCGAGCTGGTGGCCCCACACATGCAAGAGGATGCATCTCAGTGCATCTGTAGAAGGACGTGGGCCTCTGGGCTTTCTGCTTGTTGGCACTTTGTCTCCTGTGTGAACCACAGGGATTAAGACATTCATGGCTTTACCAGCCATGCCAATAGCTCCACCACAGGTTGGGAGGCCTCCGAGTGGTTCTGGGGGACGCATCTCTGTCTGGGGGACTACAGTGGGGGACTACAGAGACAAGGCTGGCTCATGGACGCTGTGGGGATGCTGCGCCCCCTCGGCGTTCAGCCCTGTTCATGTGGCTGTCGCTGCCTGTGGGCTGATGAGCAGCCTCGAAGATAAGCTCTTTGGGCCACTCTGGCTTTTGATGTCGCCAAAAACAGGGATACCTCCATGACCTGCAAGTCAGCCTCAGTGGTGGTCAGGTAGATAGAGTGAATATAAGCTGTGAAAGTGGATTTTTTCTGTCTTCTTGTCATCGTCTATTTGTTCCCTTTACATGTTTTTAAAGGCATCTTTTTACCCTGGTACCCTCCTTGGGAGGGAACACCAGGGGTGCACAGAACATCCGAGTAGTCTTTCCCAAGTGCTGCTGTTCACTCCCCAAGGCACTAGGCACCAAGTCTGGAGAACATGCAGGAGATAAGACCTTGCCTTCAGAGACCCCCACAGTTTGCTGGGAGTGGGGGATCTGTTATTCCAGCACTCTGGCAGGCTGAGGCAGGAGGATTGCAAGTTGGAGTCCAGCCTGGGCAATTTATCAACTTAGTGAGACCTCATCTCAAAATAAATAGATTAATTAATTAATTAAATAATAAAAAGTGGGAATGTTGTTCAGTGTGAAGGCCCAGGGTATGATCCCAAGTACATAACAAACCATTAAAACCAAATAGGGGGACAGAGACTCGGTCTGGCTAAGTGGCCCAGATGATGCACAGGGGAAGGAACTGTGCGGGGCAGACCAGGAGGCGCTACCTCTAGACACAGATGGCTTTCAATGAGGTACCTGAGCTGTCAACAGTAGTCCATTTACAACATCTAGGATATGGTTTACTCATTTGGTTCCAAATAATAAAATGGAACTTGTGGGGCTGTATGGTTTCAGGAGCCTTGACCCAATGTAACCAATTACTATGAGCAGGTCACTTTTTTCTCCTTCTCCTCCTCCTTCTTTTTCTTCTTTTGAGACATAGTCTTGCTGTGTAGTTCAGGCTGGCCTCAAACTTGTGGTGATCATCCTGCCTCAGCCTCCCATGTGCAGGGATTACAAGCAAGTGCCACCATGTCCAGCTTGGCCATGTAGTTTTTCTTCTTTAGCTCTTAAGTTTATGAATTTTACTGCTCTTCATTCCTTATCATACCTAGCCCTTTGCTATCGCTATGATCGCTACTCAACAAACATTTGTGCAAAAATTGCAAACGTTTCTTATTGTTATTCTATAATTCTAGAACATGAGGAATATGAGAGCTATACTTACCTTGGGAGTTGGAAGGTCTAGATTCATCCCTTGCTTTCCTGGTGGCTATTTCCTGCTACTAATGCACTGATGCATAGTTGGCACAGCCTTTTACCCCATCTGGAGTATGGCGAGTGAGTGCAATTCCCTCTGCTTGTAAGGTTCTCAGTAGTGGGGCAATCCCACAAGCATTCGAAGGGATGGAGAGTGACAGTAGACAGATGGGCCCATTGACAAGTGTGTCCCCTTGTGATGCTCCTGTCACAACTGAATTATTCTGTCATTTGTGCTGTCACCAAATCAGGCTGATCCAAGAAGTAGAAAGAGGAATGTTTCTAGTAACTCTTAGTCACAGGGAAATGGCTCTGTGATGTGTGTGCTTCTGGCCTAGGACTGGCTTTATTACTATGCAGGAGGAAAGAGGAGCAGAGGGAAGCAAGACGCATGCAAGGAAGTCGTCTGAGTGTAATGGTGGTATTTTGCACTGTATCCTGCTTGTGTCCTCATCTTGTTTATTCAATCGCTCTCCCCTGCATCCTGCTTGCCTAAAATTAAGGAACTGGTTTGGGAGCTCACAAGTGGTGCTGGACCACGATCTTCACCTGCCAACTATGCTGCCTTCCAATGAAGGGCACTTTGCTCCTCCTGTACTTGGCAGCCGGGCTCTCTCCCGCCTACCTCCAAATGACCTCACTAGTGGGACAGCGCCCTGCCCATGCCCAAGGACTGTCCACCCTACACTGCCATCATTCTGTAAGATCAGTTCTGCCAGGGCTCCAGTACACTTGTGGGCTCGAGGAGTTCTTGGAGGAAAGGAGTAGCTGTCACAGTGATGCCCAGCATCAGACAGCCCTGCCACATCAGCCTCTGGGACTCGATCTCGATACAATCCCAGAGAGCGTGACAGCCCTGGGAAATGGGGGGCTGGGATATGTGAGCGATGCTTCAAAGTCAATCCCAGAAAAGCTGTTTACTAAGTACACTTACAGTCATATCTTATTTACTTCTTTAACCAGAGAAGCAGTTTGTTTTTCCATTGCTCATCACATTTCCCATCTTGCTCAAGTTTTTTATTTTTATTTTTTAAATGTTTCCAATAGTTTCTCTTCACTCATTTTCTACACACTGACTTACCGTGATTTGTCAAGGTGACGTTTCCAGTGCATGAATGTTATTTAGTTAATGAATTTAACAAATATTTATTAAGTTCTTATCATGTTCTAGGAGTACAAAGATGACTAAAGCCTGATCTTCACATCTGGGAATTCAACAGTTTAGCTAAGAGGACAATAAAAAGATGTCCCGCCGTTAAGGAGAAATTAATTGTCTAGAGAATCTCAGCGTCTGGCTGATGCTGCATAATAAGCTATGCATATGTGGGTGCACGTATCCGTGTATACCTGGGGGTATCTAAGTGTCACATGTAGGGCTCAGCTCTTCTGTATTTCAAATAATACGCAATCATGAATAAATTTCTGAGACATAACAGAAGCCATCATGCCTCATGATCCTATTGACTTTGGGACTTTCTTATTAATGACCGAAGTGAACTTTCTTTTTGTCTTCATTCTCATGGTCTAGTGCAAAGTCTGGCAACCATGTATTTATTTTTTTACTTTTTGGTACCGGGAGTCAAACTCAGGACCTTGCACTTTCCGGGCAGGTGCTTATGCCACTGAGCTATATACCTGGCCCATGGCAACCATTTTAATGCACATGTGTACTTTCATTGACCACAGAGGCTGAAAATTGGCAACCCTACGGACTTGCTTTCCTGTGTATTTTTAAAAATGAGTTTTACCTTTTATTTATGTAAAAATTGAAATCTATACAGGATAAAGGATACGGGACTAGTAAAATGGACTCTCTACATCCATCATCAGCCTCAAGAACTATCGCCTCAAGGTCAATCTTGTCTCATCTCTAGGTCTCCCTCCTGTTAACCCTTTTCCACTCAGCCCCAAATTGCTTTGAGGCAAATCGCAGCGGCATCATTCTATCTGCGAGCATTTCTGCGCTCACTGTGTTGGGTGCTCAGTATGCAGTGGAATGTCATTGGCCGCTCACCGTCCCCACTATCCACATTGCTCTGCACCTGCCCACCCTCCCTGCTGGGACTTGCCTGGCTCCTGTAAAGCACCGGGCTTGCAACACCTCGCCCCCTGCCTGCCAAGACACTTTTGCTGTGACCTCACTAACCTCTAATGTGGCTGCTGCCTGTAAGCATTCCAGCCACATCCTCATAGTAATTGTATCCTCATAGTAAATTGCATGATTCAATGTTAGCTTAATTTTTATCCATTGAGAGAGTTAAGTTTTATTTGCTGGCATAGTCTTACATTCCTGACTGCCTAAATGGGTTTCAACATGCTGGTTCATTTTGCTTTCCCTGAGCAGCTTGATGAAAATGGCTTTCAGGATTTACCTTGAAATTAATGATAATACATCGGTAACAACATCACTTACTTTAGACTTTGCAATCTTATACCTGAGTTTTGAAAGAGAAATAAACCAAAGAATTTATGATAATTTGAAGCAGATGCCTCAATTTAAAACATTACTGTTATGATTCTTGCTATTATTATTCTAAACTCCACAACAATAAATCCCTTCTGTCATCCAGAAAAAATCCTTTAGGACCAGATAGCTTTTTCCCAGCACTTGGAAAGTACAGGCAGGACCTGTTGGCTTTGGCAGGCTACCTCCCTTAGAAAAAGCAGAGAATCTACCTGAAACTTGTACTGGAGAAATGAGGACACAGGAACCCTGGCATTCTTTTGCGTGAGAATAGAATTGAATAATAAGATAACAGTTGTAAGTAGAATACATGTCTATATATCTATATATAGATATCTAGATACAACATGTACTATTACACTTAATACTGTTATGTATTTTTTATAATATGCAATTATAATGTATATATTTGGAGGATTATGTAATATGTATTACACTTACAGGTAGAAGCATTTTTTTTTTTTTTGCAGCACCAGGGATTGAACTCATGACCTCGCACTTGCCAGGAAGGTGCTTAGGCCACTGAGCTAGATCCCCAGCCCTAGAAGCATATTTTTGTAGTTGCTCTACTAAACAATCACAGAGGAATTTTATCATGGCAATGAAAATATGGAACTGGTAAGAGAATTGTTTTTAAATAGTTTAGTGTTGCTGGGCTTTGTTAAGTACTGGTAAGTGTTTCAGAGAACTATCAATGCAATTAATATTTAATAAGATTTCAGATCAGTCATTCCAAAAAGCAATTTTGATCTTATCCAGAGATCATATGTATGTGAGTAAGGGGCCTAATACTGTGAGTATGATAAAAACCAGAATTAGAGTGACTAGCATGTGTTCAGGGGGTGCATTTAGATATTTAGATGGCAGGGCTGTACCCCACCCAGAACAGTGTATCAGCTTGCTTAAGGACTTTGTTGCTTTTATTCTTCTTTCCTGGAAAGTGAAACACGTGAGCATTTTAGCTGTGTTTGGCCCGCTGCTATAGCTGTTGCCTAAGCAAAGTGTCACAGGTCATGGATGGTGCTGGCCTGGGGCAAGGGTCATTAGCTGTCCTGCTTAAGAAGAGAGATGCTGAGATCAGAGAAAACACTAAAGATTGTTGTGGATTTTTTCCCAATCTTTAACCAGGAGTAAAATTTTGATTCCTCAAATTCACTGGGAACTTATTGACAAGATGTTTTAAACCTGCAGAAAAAGACCCAAACCTAATACGCAGTATTATTCTATGTGAAATCAGGGGTCTACTGAGGTAACTTGGAGACAGTAAGGCTTAGTAGTTAAGAGTTTGAACTCTGGCTTAGACTGTCAGCACTGACTGTGTGATGTTAGCAAGTCACTTCATCATTCTGGACTCAGTCCCTTCTGTAAAATAAGGGGCTGGCAGTAACATGCCTAGATGGATTCCTGGGAAGAGTAACTGAGATATCACATGCAAGAGACTGGAACACAATTAGTGCTTGACAAATTTTAACTAATCAGATTTTTCCACATGGCTTTTGCTTGGTTGGTTGTGACATTGGACTTTTATTTTATTTTATTTTATTTTATTTTATTTTATTTTATTTTATTTTATTTTTGAGACAGGGTCTTGTTTTGTAGTTCAGGCTGGCCCTGAATTCTCTGTGTAGTCCAGACTGGCCTCCTGCCTTAACTTCCCAAGTGCTGGGATTACAGGCATGCATCACCAGCCCAGCGACATTTGAGTTTGAAAACCACAGCGTGTGTCTCAAGGAGAAGGGGAGAGTTAAGTCTTTGCATTTTCCCTCTCTGCCTCTCTCCCCTCCCCACCACCATTACAGCTCACTGCGGAGCTCGACAGTGCCAAAGTGCTTTGCATACCTGGCCCCTTGGGCTGGCTCCCATGGGCCCATAAGGACCCCGAGGCCTGCAGCTGACTGACTGGAGGGTTCTGGAGGGTGCTCCCTGGTCCTGCCTCTCCTCACAGGCTCCCATTTCAGAGCACAGCGGACTGCTGCTTGTCTGAGTCCCAGCCGGGTCTCCAGCACACTTGTCCTTGCCTGCGGGTGAGGATGAGGGTGCTCACTTTACTTCAGTTCTCTCTCAAAAGTGTATACATGGGCAACTCTGTGCTAATGCTTCTGGGGGTTGGTGAGAGAGTATGTGTTAAAGGCAAAAGTGCCTAATCATGTCTTTAAAAAATCCCCAAACTCCCAGACCTCGTCTTGCCTATTTGCAGTACATAATGATCACATTTCACAGTGGGCATCGGTACATGTACAAAACACATCCTAATTCCTTTTTCATCCCCTCTCCTCCATCTCTTAATCTCCTTCACATCTGAGAAAGATCTATCTCCCTACTTTCTGTTAGCCACTTTGTATTTTACTCTTTATTTATGTTTTGGGTTTCTCGTGTAAGAGAAACCGTGGGATATTGAAGCTTCTGTGTCTGCTTTACTTCACTTAACATTATGGTCTCAAGGTGCATCCATTTTTCCTACAAGTGACTCATGCTTATCCTTTGCCTAATTTAACCATTAGTGTGCCTGAGACCTGCTTTCATTTGTATGCAAGTAAAATATGTTCACTTCAGTGATTTCTCACATAGTGTGTTTTGCTTCATTTTAAATGCAGGGTTAGGGTAAATGTTTTATTTCTTATATTTTAAAATGTAGCTATGGTAAAAAAAAAGATTTTTTACCTTCATGCTTAAATTATTGATATAGCTGAACAAAAGATTTTATAGCCACCAATTTTAAAGATTTTTTTTTTCAGCACCAGGGATTGAATTCACGACCTTGCACTTGCCAGGCAGGCGCTTAGGCCACTGAGCTAGATCCCCAACCCTTGTGTTTTTGAGACAGGGTCTCACTATGCCGTTCAGGGTGGCCTTGAGCTCACTTTGTAGCCCAGGCTGGTCTCGAACTCGCAACGATCCTCCTGTCTCAACCTCCCAAGTGCTGGGATTACAGGTGTGAGCCACCACGCCCAGCTTTAAAGATTATTCTTTAGTAAGAACTAAGACTGCATCCTTATTGCTGTATTGTGTTTGCTGGTGATGTGAGCCACTGGACTTCCAAGGAATTTATGGTTCTAAGTGATAACATGCAGATATGTGTCAGGACATCTTGCTGCTTCACCGCTCAGGATATGTGACGGGTAATTTATGCTCACATTGTATATGTATGTACTCTATAACCCATTCTTTATAAAATAAACAAATATTTTACCTCTTGGACCTGAATTGAGGTTTTTATTTTTTTTTCTTGTTTTCTGCCTGTATTGATTCCAGGTTTTGGAAATGTTTTTATTTTGGAAATGTTCTTGATTCAGAATTGGTCAAAGCTGGGTGCAGTGGTTCACATGTATAATGCTAGCTACTGTGGAGGCTGGGCTAGGAGGACTGTTAGTTCAAGGCCAGCCTAGGCAACTTGGGGAGACCCTGTCTGAAAAAGTACAACACAACAGAACAAGAACAAAAACAAAAATAAGATAAACCACAACAAAAATGCCCAGAATTGGTCAATATCTGGAAATGCTTGATAAATGGTCTATTGGATTTAAGTTAGGAACTTTGAGGTATAATAAATAACACTCTTAGACAAGTAATCCTAGATCTTACCACTAAAATAAATTATTTTGGAACCTAAAGAAGACCCTTTATCAGCTAGACAAAAACTAGGTATTTCATGTTGAAGAAACTTAATAATTTACAAATTCATTTTTTAAATAATGGCAAATTTTAAGGACATGGATTGACTATATAGTTGCTATGGATAGGTAGATACTCACATAACACTTTTCTTCCAAAGAATTTAGAGACTGAGTTGAGAACTCATAATGAACACAACCAAAATTACACAAAGAGGAAGAAGAAGGAGGAGGTAGAGGAGAAGGAGGAGGAGAAAGAAGAGGAGGAGAAGAGAAATGAGTTGCTTACAAGTGGACAAGGAAAGGCTAGAGAAGATTCTAGTAGGTGAGAAAGCAGGTAACAGCTAGATCAGGCCCAGACCAAAGCATGCTGCTGTGGGGAGAAAAGATTTATCTCCTCTCCATTCCTAGTTTCATGGTTGAGACCCCTACAGTAAAAGATACCTGAACAAAATAAAGGCTCAATGAATTTATCTGATACAAGTTTTATGTGACATGGGAGCCTTCAAGAATGTAGGCTCAAAGAAAAAGAGGAAACCGTAAAGGTTGTGGACAGTCATGAAGAAGTATGACTGGGGGCCAGAAGGGTGTGAGCTCATGGTAGCAAACTGGAGCCCCTCAGCAAGACTGTGTGTTGTAGTTCTTCCCTGGGTTCCCATGTGACTTTCCTTTCGTTTGGACCCATCTGGACTGATGGTTTTATGACTTGTTTAAGGGGAGAAGGGTGAGATGGAAAGTAAGAATGACTTTCCTGCTTCTTATGCTTTCTTGAAACCCAGGTTACCATATTTCGGTAAAGCGCATCCTGAACCCCATCACTACCAAACAGGGAGGTTGCTGTGGGCTATTGTGGCACTGGAGAAGCTTTTCCATCGGCCTTTTCTCTCAGTGATAACTTTGAGCCCCACTCTCTCTTCCCTCCTTCCTAGTATTTTATTAGGAATAGGCAGGATCAGAAAGTGCAAACTGCCAACTTCTTGATGTTTAAGCTCAGTAAGGCACAGATTCTTAGCTCTGACAGACCTTATGTTCCCTGTCTGCTAGGTCTCTAGGGACCTAGAATTTGTCCCCAAATGTCCATCTCTTAAAGCTTTGGTTTTCAGCATGGAGCTATTGGGAGAGGAATCCTTAAGAGGTAGGGTCTTGCAGGGTCTCTGGAGACCTGCACTTGAAAGGACCAGTGGGACTCTGGATTTTCCTCTCTCTCTTTGCTTCCAGCTGCCATGATATGAGCAGTTTTGTTCACCACATGCTCCCTGCCATGACTTGTTGCCTTGCTACAGGCCCAAGACCATAGGACCAATTGATAGTGGACTTAAACCTCCAAAACTATGAGTCAAAATAACCTTTGTCTCTTTATAAACTTATTTATTTCAGATATTTGTTATAATGATGGAAAGTAGATTTATAATGTTACCCAAACATTTTGTTAACACTCCTTTTACTGCCTGAAATGACATTCGTAGACAATCATGCACAAAATTGAAAAAATAATCATATAATGTCCATTTATAAAATAAAGGTCACATGAAGTCAAATTCCTTCATTTCACAATGTAAGTACTTGTGCGTAACTGCCTAAGAATGTAACTGTCAGCATGTGACTGACAGCCACAGAGTCAGGCTGACACAGAATTGCTCTATTGAAGCTTCAGATACCTAGAGCAGGACTCCTGTCATGAATGGACATTCTCAAAAAGTGACAACTCTTGGTAGTCTCAAACAAAGCAAGGGATAATCTCTCCCTGACCAACCAAAAAATTCAGAGCACTTATTATGCAAAATGCAAAAGAATCTTCTGTGTTTATATGTAACATGGGGGCAGGTTCTAGGCTCAAAAAATTGATGGTCATCAATACAGATTTGCGATGGATCATTTGAATGGCATGAGGGACACGACAGAAGGATGATTCTTTGTTGTTTGAGAATGTCTGTAATCCATGGCCCTGGCCACTGAAAGTATGTAGTGACCTCCTCTAATTATTTTGGCAATGAAAAGTGCCACCACAAAATTTCAAGATACTGCTATGAGGCAGTTCCAGACTCCTTAAGAACCACAGCCCTAGATCTTGTCTCCTCGATAAAGGGACAGGAAATGGTGAGCTGGGAGAATGGGGCAGAAAACAGAATGAAAACACAAAAGCCACTAACGAGGCCAGTACTGGTTGTGAGGGCGGACTGCTGAGCAATGTCCACAGTGGTGGGTTGGTGCAGTCAAGCCTGGACACGCTGTCTTGACAAGGATACCCCCTTGAGGCCATGTGCTCTGTCGCCATATGTCACTCTCTTGTCCTTATTTGCACCCTGCAGGAACTCTCAGTAATTTTCTATCTGCTCTCTTCTCATTAGTGGCTAGTTGTGATTATTTGGTGTATTTGAGAAGGGCTCATCTAGCACCCTCTCTTGAGATTTTCGACAAGAGGATTTCTTACAGAAGTAGTGTAGCACCTGATGATTCTTGCTGAGAGGTCCTTTTAACACTGACTTTCTGTTCTCAACATCTGTGAAGAGCAATGATTCTTTCTCTCAAAGGAAAAGGAGTATGAATTTTCAAAATCCAGGCATTCAGTCACCTCACCCAGCTTTCCACCTACAAAGCAAGCAAAAGATTTTTCAAGAATTTCCACAGCTGATGCTCTACAGCACTTTACATGAAATGTGTTTTCTTCGTTTCTTGATGAGATGCGTGTGTGTCTCTGCATGCTCTTGTTCATAGTGTGACCCTCTCAAGAGCTTTGTGTTTTTATTCTGAAACCAACAAGGTCAGGATGCTGAAAATGACCCACTGAGACCAGGGAGGTTCGGTTTTGTTGGAACCTGAGCCTTTTCAGCCATCCTTCCTTCCCTGTGACTGACAGGCCTTGGGTTTCTCCTGATCCCTGCCAGGAGCCATTAGCTTTACAGTGACCTTCACACGGCTAAAAGATGTGAAAGTGGCCAATATAATTAGTACAAAATGAGTGGTTACAGAAGACAAGCATTACTTCTGCAGAGTAGGAATCAGAGATGACTAATGGGACCATGACTGTCTTCCTACAATGAGTCCTGGTTGCTAAGGGCTAAGAAGGCATCCAGACTCCTGCTGGGCTCTGTACTTCTGGGGTTGTGTTTCTATAGCAGAGTCAAGGTCAAAAATCACCAAGCCCAGTTTTACCCCCATTTATGACTAGTCCCTTATATTCCCAAGTAGGATGGCAAATTATCCCACATTAAAAGGATTATTCTATGAAAGAAAATCTTATCTTGTAGCAGGAAGATTATTTTGACCCAATTAGGTGACTGTTCTTGAAGGATGCAGTGGTTGGGCCTTTTTACTTAAAAATTGTATCACGTAAATCCAGCTGTAGAGAACAAGTTTTGCTAATTAATCTTAGGGATTTTCCAGAGCAATCAGAGCTTTTCAGTTGGCACTTTAATTTCTGCAATCTCATTTTCCTCTCAGTACTAGAGATGGTGCCCTATTTCTTTGTCCCTTTCAACAAAGAAGCAGGGGAAGGGTCCAGTGTCTTTTTTAAGTATCTAGTTTTCTCTTCCTTAAATGGTTCCTGTCCTTACCTTCTGACTAAGTAAGCCAAATATAGGGCATTATGAAATAGAGGATAGGTATTTACTATTCATCTAAAATCATATACTATAAAACTCACCATCTCTGTGAACCATGTGTGATAACTTGAGCTGCTTTATGTTGCCCTCAAGGAAAATATAAAACTTCTTTATCCTAAGTGAATGATGCTGGACTGGGAGCATTTATTTATTTTATTTTAAAATTGCATCCTCAGTTCATAATCTTACTAATGAGATAATTACCTACCCTATTATTTTGAGCACTTTTGATTAGCCATCCACAAATCCTCCTAGAAGAGATTTACTTATCCTTTTTCATCTTGAAAGTCTGCTTCCCCTCTATCAAGCAGGTTGTTTGGAAAACTATGATACTTGCCACAAAGAAACAAGAGAGTAAACTTTTAGTCATTCTTATGCTGATTTCTTATAGTTGCATTAATGTTTACACTATCACAATAGAAAATCAGGGCATAAAAAAAGAGCTTTCTAAATTTCAGATATTTTATTCTTTAAAAATTAATCCATAACTCTGCAGTGGGAAAATAGTGCAACAACAGGAATAAGTTGATGCTTTTCAGTAATAACTACCAATGTGAATGGACTCAATTCCCTAATCAAAAGACACAGATTGGCAGATCAAATCAGAAAGCAAAATCCAATGGTATGATGTATAAAAGAAACACATTTAATCTGAAAAGAAATTCGTAGGCTAAAATCCAAAGGATGGAAAACAATATTTCATGCAAGAGGAGCCCAAAACAAGCAGGAATAGCTATTCTATTTTCAAACAAAGTAGACTTTAAGCTCAAACTGATCAGAAGAGAGAAAGAAGGTCATGATGTATTGAGTAAGGGAACAATTCAACAGGAAGAGATAACAACTATTAAGTATAAGCACCAAACATTAGCACATCCGACATCACAAAACAAACACTACTGGACATAAAAGATCAGATAAACATCAACTCAATTATAGTGGGGGCCCTCTACACCCTACTCTCACAAATAGACCAACAGGACAAAAAAAAAAAGATATATCAGAGTTGAACCAAACCTTTGAACAAAAAGACTTAATAGATATATAGAGAGTGTTTCTTACCACCCAACTACAGAATGCACATTCTCCTCAGCAGCACAAGAAACTTTCTCTGAAATAAACCACATACTAGCCAATAAAGTAGGCTTAAATAAATACAAAAGAATCAAAATTATCCCATGCATTTTATTGGATAATAATGAAATGAAACTAAAAATTACAGTAGTATCTCGGTTCATGAATGATTTTGTGAACAATTCGGTTCTCAAATGGAAGCATTTGACAAAATTTTGCTTCTCTTCTCAAACTCCACATTGAGTGATGAGCACAATCTTGGCCATCTTCCCCAGAATTGTGGAGTGAATTAAATTCATGAACTGAGGTACCACTGTAGTGGTACAAGGGACCACAGAAACTATGCAAACACATGGAGCTTAAATATTACACTCTTAAATAATCAATGGATCATAGATTAAATCAAGGAAGAAACTAAGTAGTTCCTAGAACCAAATGATAATGCCAGTACAACATTCTAGAATCTATGGGACTCAATGAAAAGAATCGTAAGAGGAAATGCCCATATCTAAGCCATGAATGCCATATCAAAAAAACAGAACAAGTCCAATTAAAAAACCTAATTATGCACCTCAAGGTCCTAGAAAAACAAGAACAACCCAAATTCAAAGTTAATACAAAGAAGGAAATTATAAGAACTGGAGAAGAGATTAATGAAATTGAGACTAAAAAAACCAAAACAGAACAAACAAACAAAAACCCAAAGAATCAGTGAATCAAAGAGTTGGTTGTTCAAAAGAATAAATAGAATAGACAAGCCCTTACCTGACATTACAAAAAAAGAATAGAAAAGACCCATATCAAAGCAATTAGAAACTAAAAAAGTGAAATCACAATAGACACCAACAAAATTCAGAAGATTATAGTAACTACTTTGAAAATCTGTACTCTGATAAACTTGAGAATCCAGAAGAAAAATAAATTCCTTGATATGTACAAATTATCAAAATTGAACCAAGAAGATATAAAAACCATGAATAATGCAATAACAAGCAATGAAATTGAGGCAGTAATAAAAAAAACCTATTAACTATGAAAATCCCAAGTCATGGTGGTTTTACTATGAGTTCTGCAAGAACTTCAGGAAAGATCTAATACCTCAAACTCTTGAAGAAAATTGAAAGGAAAGGGGTATTTCTATCTCATTCCTGGAAGCCATAATTAGCTTGATACCAAAACTAGATAAAAGAAAATTACATGAAAAGAAAACCCACAGAATGGGAAAAAATTTTAGCCAAGTCTCCCTCAGACAAAGGACTTATATCTAGAACATATAAAGAATTGAAAAACATCAGGCCCTTGAAATTCAAAGACCCCATCCGAAAATGAGCATCTGAGATGAACACACACTTTTCGGATAAAGAAATACAAATGGCAAATAAATACAAGAAGTGTTCGACCTCACTCATCATTTGAGAAATGCAAATGAAAACAACACTGAGATCCCATCTCACTCCAGAAAGAATGACTATCATCAAGAAATCAAACAACAACAAATGCTGGTGGGGTTGTAGGGAAAAAGGAACCCTTCTCCACTGTTGGTGGGAGTGTAGAATGATACAACTGCTGTGGAAACCAGTGTGGAGATTCCCCAAAAAACTAGGATTGGAGGTCCCATTCAACCCAGCTTTTCCCCTTCTGGGTATTTTTCCAGAAGAATTGAAAACATCATGCTACAGTGATATGTGTGCACCTATGTTTATAGCAGCACAATTTGTAACAGCTAAATCTTGGGAACAACCCAAATGCCTATCAACTGTAGAATGGATAAAAACAGATGTGAAATTTTTATACAGTGGAGTACTACTCAACTATAAAGGATAAACTTGAGGCTTTTGTAGGTAAACAGATGCAACTTGACACCATATTTGTAAGTGAAATAAATCAGACTTGCATGTGTAAACATCATATTGTCTCCCTTGTGTTAAAAAAATGAAAGAGTAAATAAATCCAAAACATACAATAGATATTGTGAAAATGAAAGGGAAAGAAAGTGCTCAAAAGGAAAGAACAACTAGGATAGGGGAAAAGAGAAAAGAAAGAAGGGAAAAGATTATATGTATATATGTATACATATATATGAGGGTATGTATATATATACAAGATAGATAACTATACTACTAATTTCTGTTAGTTCTTCAGAAAGAACAATTTGTGTTTGATTGATCATTTTTTTCATGCCTAAATCTTGGAATCTGAACAACTACTTTGAAGATAACAATATGCAATATATTAACTAGTGTTAATTTCCTATTATATTGTTATGAAATTCCATATCATTTTTATCCCTTTTTATGTTTCTAAAATTAAAAAAGAATGTCCAAAAAAAGAAAGAAATGAAAATTACAGGCCAATCTCTTTAATGAACATGGATGCAGAAATCCTCAATGAGATACTGCCAGTCAGAGTGCAACAAATCATTAAGAAGTCATACATCCTGACCAAATAAGCTTCCTGAACTATCCTCAGGAATGCAAAGATAGTTCAAAGTATGCAAATCAATAAATGTAAGACATCACATAAGTAGCCACAAAGACAAACATCATATTACCATCTCAGTCGACCCAGAAAAAGCCTTTGAAAAAATCTCACATTTGTTTATGATTTAAAAAAAAAACCCTGCAGAAAATAAGGATAGAAGGACTTTATCTCAACCTAATAAAAGCCATTTATAACAGACCTACTGCCAGTTAAATGGGGGAAAAACTACAAGTTTTTTCCTCTAAAATCAGGAACAAGACAAGGATGTCCACTCTCACCATTCCCCTTCAAAACAGTGTTTGAAAATTTAGCCAGGGCAATCAGACAAGAGCAAGAAATAAGTGGGATACATACAGAAAAGGAAAAAGTCAAACTATCTAATTAGTGGATGACATGATCCTTTTTGTAGAAGACTAAAAAATTCCACCAAAAGACTTCTAGAATTAATAACTAAATTCAGCAACATGGGATGATACAAAATCAACAATTGGTGTACAGTATTCCTGTACACCAATAATGAACTCACTGAGAAAGAAATTACAAAAACAATTACATTTACAACAACTTCAAGGAAAATTAAATCCTTGGGAATTAACCTAGCCAAGGAAATGAAAAACCTCCAGAATAAAAACATAGTGCTCTGAAAATGGAGCTCAAAGAAGACATAACATAAAAATCTAACCCCTGTTCCTGGATAAGCAGAACCAATATAGTTGAAACTACCACACTGATATATACATTTAAAGCAATCCTAATCAAAATTCCAAGAGCGTTCCCCACAGAACTAGAGAAAACGATCCTAAAATTCGTATGGACCAGGAGACCCACAATAGCAAAAACAATCCTGGGTAACAAGAACAAAAGAGGGGTTATAGTCCCAGACCTGCAGTTATGTTGCAAAGCTACAGTGATAAACACAGAATGGCACTGACACACAAATAAATATGTAGATCAGTAGAACAGAATAAAGATGTGGAAACAAATCCAGGAAAGTTTGACCATCTGATGTTTGACAAAGAGGCCAAAAAGATACACTAGAGGAAACATAACCTGTAACAAATAGTTCTGGAAAAGCTGGCTATCTACATGTAGAAGATTGAATGTGGACCCATATCCCTTATATACTGAACTAAAATCAAAATGAATCAAAGATCTAAATAGTAAAATAGAAACACTTACTCTTCTGGGGGATGTAATAGGTTAAAGTCCTGAAGACATAGATGTAGGTGAGAAAGCTATGAACCGAATCTCAATTGCACGAGAAATAGTATCAAGAAACAACAAATGGTATTATGTCAAATTTAAAAAACTCCTGCACAGCAAAGGAGTGAATACCAACAGAGTGAAGAGACAACCTACAGAACAGGAAAAATTATTTGCCAGGAACTCCTCAGACAGAAGGCTAATCACTAGCATACATAAAGAACTAAAAAATTTAGACTCCTCAAAATAAAAGACCCACTCAAAATATAGACAACTGAAATAATAGGCACCTCCCGGAAGAGGTACAGGTGGCCAACACATACACAGCAAAGTTCAACATCTCTGGCTATTAGAGAACTGCAAATTTAAACAATATTGAGAATCTTCTTAGTTCCAGAAAGAATTGACTTACATCAAGAAATCAACTAAGAGCAAATACTGGTGAGGTGGTGGGGACAACAGGACCCTTCTATAGTGGTGGGAATGTAGGCTAATGCAACCACTATAGAAATCAATATAGATTCCTCAAAAAAATAAAATTAGAAATTTCACTGGACCCACCTATTTCCCTTCTAGGTATCTTTCTAAAAGACTTAAAAGAAATTGTATTACAGTGATACATGCATACCCATGTATATAGCAGCACAAATCTTACTAGTTATATATTGGAAACAGCCTGTATTTTCATCAACAGATGAGTGGATAAAAGAAATGTGGTGTTTATAGACAATGGAGTACTGTTTGGTTATAAAAAAGGACAAACCTGAATCATTTGCAGATATATCTTGAGACCATAATGTTAAGTCAATAGATCAGATACACAGCTTAAATACCACACACTTTTTCTTACATGAGAAACCCAAAGTATAATAAAATGCAAAATAAAAGATAGATAATAATAAAAAAGGGTAGGTATTTTACAAATGAGGAGATGAAGAGGTCCAAAGAAGGGCAAGCAAAGGGAGGATAAGGGGAAGTAAAAGAGGTTAAGATGTGTTATGTACATATGTCAACTTCCTATGATTCATGTAATCACTTTTTACTGCAATCATGTACTAAGAAAAATAAAAATTTAAAAACTTAATCCATAAACCTTCCTAACCATCTCAGTAAGCAAATTAAGTAGAAATAGTGCTAACAGCAGATAAAATGTCTTAGGGATGAGAGGTTTGACTTTCCTAAGGAACTACATTACAGTCATGGTCCAGTTATCTGTTGGTATATAATAAATCACCCCAGAATTAAACACCTTAATCCAACCATTTTATGTTTTTATAACTTGGTTTGAAAACTTTCTTTAATCTACCATAGGTGATACTAGAGATCTTTAATATATGAAATAATGCATATTTTGTCATATTTAGTGAGTTATTCTACTTAATTTTTCTTAAAACATTAGCTTAGAAAAGTAAAATGAGTTTATGGATTTTGTTTTTAGATTTTTAAATAGCTGAGATGAATGCTAAGTTCTTTTTAGTTATAGAATGCTGCTGGTCTATTGCCTGGCTTGCCTCTGGGGAGCTTTGTTTGGCTGACAGTGTTTTTTAAAAGGTTAACAAATATTTAAATATAGGGGGATTTAATATAAAACTCTAAACTTTCAACTTCTCTCAGAAATGGGAAGTTTGGGTTACAAAAGGCCCAAATTCCACTTGGTTGGACCAGAATTGAGTACAGCTGTCCCCACAGGAGGCAGCAACTTGGAAGCTATTCCTAGTGTTAAATATTACTTTTCAATGTGCTTGCACCCTATTTTTTTCTCATGGTAAAGAAAAACACATCTGTAACCAATATTTACTGAAATTAGGAAAACAAAAAGTCAAAGAGAACTGAGAGATGCAGAAATGAGAGACTGCATTTTGTGTAAGGGGTGGGATGGTGGAACCATATTCCTCATGTTCAAAAGCTGATGTCCCCGTACACACCACTTTCGTGGATTACCTGCCTGACCTCTGTAGGCATCTGAGTTGCACTCCCTGTTTTGGTAACCAGAAGATAAGGCATTCTCAGATGCTTAGCAGAGATGTCCCAGAGTTTGGTGGGGAACCCAGGGAGTGCAATTGTCAGGGCTTGAGGACTCTAGAGCTCTAATTTCTACTCTGGCATGTGAGATTCTAAGATTATGGAATCAGCATGGTTATAAAGAGAGAGATTGTTAGTAGGACAGCTGCAAATTTTTTGTCCCTCTCCCTGAGGACAGTTGGATTCATTTCTCCAGCCTTTAATTTATTCCAGGTTTGTGAATTCTTTAATCAGTAGGCTATAGAGATTGTAATGGCAACCTTTCAGATGGCTGAACTTCCTTTTCATTCTCTTGGAACCTGTCACCATGCTGGAAGGAAGCACAAACAGCTATATGGAGAAGTCCACATGGAGGACCGTTGTGACCCCAGATAGCCGCTAACACCAACTTGTCATTCCTATGAAAGAGCCATTTTGGAAATGGATCCCCCATCCCAATCAAGCCACTCACCCAGCTGCCACCAGGTGGAGCAGAAATGAACGGTCCCTTCTGAGTCTTGCCCAAATAACATAGTCATGCACAAACATGATTGTTGCTGTTTTAAACCAGTAAGTATTAGAGGGGCTCATTCTGTAGGTATAGAAATGTAGTGTCTGTGGGGGTCTAGTGTTTGTGCTCCCAGAATCTAGTAAGGGTAACTTTAGTTTTCTTGGGGAACCACTCTCAGTCCTCCTCTCTCATGTACACTTTCAGTGGTGTTGACTCCATCCCGGGTTCTCATTCAGCTTGGCCAAATCAGAGGAACTCACCAGTGACGCTGTTTCTGGAACCAGGCACGTCACCCAACCAGAGCCAATGAGATACCAAAAGACTTCTGCTCTCCTGGTGAGAGTGACCCTTTTCTTTTTGACTGGACATAAACCCAAGAGGGATTGACCCTGGAATGGTCAGGGCCACTAGGCAGCAGCTGAGAATGAAGCACACACAGCAGAAAGCTAGGTGACAGATGAAGAGAACCGAGACCTGATGACAGTGTTAGTGTTTGGGCACAACAGTGCCTGAGGCCATCCCTACCCTGGGACTATGCGGATCAGGATGATTTATATTTGCTTATTTTGCCTGAGCCAGTTTGGGTTGGATATTTTGTCGCTTGCCCCCAAAGGAGTTCTCAGGTATAGAGGGTCTGAATTTAGATCCTGACATGACACTATCTTGTTCTTTCTTCTTTGTGTGATTTTTGTAATTTGACATAATTTTAGGTTTGCAAAAAAGTTGCAAGGATAATTCAAAGAATTCCCAAGTCTCTTTTACCTAGAGTTCCTATATGTTAATTTCACATTTTGTTTCTCTATGTATAATGTAGATATTATTTTTTTGAATGTATTGAGGGGAAGTTGCAGACACGAAACGCATTTACTCCTAAATACTTCAGTGTGTTTCCTAAAGGTGAAGATGCTTTCCCACATAACCACAGTGGAATTATCAAAGTCAGGAAATTACTATTGATATAATATTATTATTAATCAAGTAGCCTTGTTTAGATTATGCTACTTGCCCAGTAATGTCCTTTGTAACAGAAGAAATTTGGGGACCATATACTACAGTCACTGCCATGTCTCATTAATCTGCTTCAATCTGAAAGTTGCTCAGTGTTTTATGACACTGATATTTTTGAAGACTACACACACGTTATTTTATGTTCCTCTATTTGGGTTTGTCTAAAGTTTCCTCGTGATTAGAGTCAGGTTATACATTTTTAGCAGGAATATAGCTGAAACAATGTTGTATTCTTTTCAGTGGTCATGTAATTCTTTTGTCCCATGACTGTTAATATTAATTTTGATTATTGGATTAAGGGGCTGTCAATTTCACCCACTATAAAGGCACTTTTTTTGTAATTAATAGTATTGTAGTAAGATCTCCTCAAACTTTTACCCATTCATTTTATGATTTTTATCTGAAATGACCATTATTATGATAAAAGTGATTTTTCTAATTCTATCATTTGTTTTCTACTTGTTGGCTTTCTAATATAACAAAGAGTTTATCATCTATTTATCTATCTATGTATTCTCTATCTCTATCTCTATTGCTGTCACTCCTGTTTGGACTCAAGGGACCCAGTTATATTCA
This sequence comes from Cuniculus paca, assembly GCA_004365215.1. NCBI lineage: Eukaryota > Metazoa > Chordata > Mammalia > Rodentia > Cuniculidae > Cuniculus > Cuniculus paca. The sequence continues at coordinate 24,831 of RJWT010008085.1, forward strand.
GTGAGTTATAATCCTTTATTATCATTTGCTTTGGTGTAAATGCCTTGATACACAATTGTTTCTGATTTTGCCATTAGAAATACCTTAAAACTGACCCTCTTTACTGAAAGAGATAAAGGCATAGGTTTTGAGGCCAAACTACTGAGGTTCAAATTCTGGCTCCACAAATTGACCTTGAAACTTTGGCCAAGTTACTTACCTTTGGAAAGTGGGCATGGTAATAGGGCCATTTCCTGTGATTATTGATGTTTTGCATGAAATAACACCAGGAAAGCAATTAGAACAGAACTGTTATGAACTCAAAGCACTCAGAATTTACTTGTTACCTTGGGCCTCTGGTTTTTCATTGAAAAATGGTGGGTTTATGTTCCGCTTTTTCTCGAAAAAGTTGTTGAGAGGATTAAATTGGGTAATCTAAGTTAAATAAATGAAAACTCTCAAGATGTTCACTTTTGTCCCCTTGGAAAAGAGGAGTGAGTAAAATGTTGTTAATCTTTTAGTGCTATCTCTTGTCAGGGATCCTCCATTTGTTTCCAGGGAGCACATCAAAGTAAAGGTGGAAACAAAATTTCCTTAAATCTGACACAGTGTGAAGGTCACTTCCTCTTGCTTTTTATGGATTATGAGCAGATCTGAGATCAAGTGGGAGGAGTGCAAAACCTAGTGACTTAGGAAAGCCCCTTCCTTCTTCCCTCCAGCCCTTCTTTTGTTCCTATTCTGTGTTATTGAAGCCTCCCTCTGGGTTCACATTGATAGATGCGTCTGTTTTTTACTGTTACGTGGTGGTTTTTACTAGTGTGAACACGTATTTAAATTTCAGCTTTATAAACCAATATTTATAAACATGGTGAGTTCAATCTAAAGGTGAGTTGCATAGCACACACCCTATGCAAACAGCGTAAGTCTCATTGCTTCCTGGTCAGCTTATTGAAAGAATAGTTTAACCCATCCGCTATTTCCATTCTCACTTTACTCCAACATAATTTTCGCACCCTACCAGGGAAGCCCTCCTAGAGCACGACCCATGTATGTTTCTTTAGCTCAGAAACCTTTGGGGATTCTCATCACATAACAGGAAATACAAATTCTGAAATCTAACATACAACGCCATTCGTAGTGAATACAGATAACACTTAGTAAGCACTGACTACGAAGCACCTCTTAGTGCTTTAATGCATTATTTAATGGAATCGTAACGAGAGTCCTGTGAGGTTGGAGGTTGCCATCACCAATTCAATTTATAACTGCTTATGCCGGCTACTAACTGATAGAGCTTGGAATTGACCCCTGACGGTCTGACTGCAAAACCTTAACAATTACACCAATGTGTTTTCAGCCTTAGAATCTTAGATAGCTTGTTGTAGTCAGAATCGTCTTAGCACCTGCATGTTTATACCGATCCCACTGTATTGAGCACTCTTTGACCTTCTTCGCCCATCTCTATCTTCTGTCCAACTGTATACAACAAAACCCTTCTGTTCCTTTGAGATCTTCCTCAGAAATTTCTCCAGATGTGAACCCTACCCATAATTCCTATAGAGTTCATTTCTTCCTCTTCAGCTGCTCTTCTTTATTCAAAAAACCTTTTCCCACACTATTCTGGCCTGAGATTCTAATTGCTTTTTGTCTCCATCTTCTCATGCTAGCCACCTTGAAGCCAAGCAACCTGTGGATCACGCACTTGGAGACTTCCATTGGGTCAACTGCCTGCTATGTCTTAGAGAAAAGTGAGGCAGGCGGGAGTGAACCTACTGAGTTTTGCCATTGTCCTCCCTCAGGTGCTTTTCAATTATATTCATTCCCTTCTCCTTCCCATTAGACTCTGGGAAGAGGTATCCCTCCCCTGGCTCTAGCTAATGCCTCCCTTTGAAGGGACTCTGCTCCTTATTTTCTCTATAGGATCTTGA
>RJWT010008086.1:0-26769 GCA_004365215.1 Cuniculus paca
GGTCTAGACTCAGTCTTCTGCACGTGGATATCCAATTTTCCCAGCACCATTTATTAAAGAGCCATCTTCCCTCCAGAACAGGTTTCTGGCCCCTGAGTAAAAGCTCAAATAGCCGAATGTGCCGGAGGCTGTTTCTCTTTCCTCTATCCTGTTCCAGTGACCTACATGCCTATTTTGTCAAACTTTCTATTTCCAAGATTATCTGATAAAACTTGCTCAGTCTCCTTCTCAGGAACTGAAGCAGATCTTTAAAGCTCCAAAGTTTTGCAAAAGACTCAATTTCCACTTCCCCTGAAACTATGTTTCCTGGTTTCAGCTAAAGTCCCACAACCTAGAGGCTTTATCTTGATAAATGGTATGTTAGTACAAATAAGTAAAACAATATTTAATACAGATATATACTATAAAGTTTTAATATTTGTATCCAGTACTTCTATATGTGAAAAGGGGAGAGACTTACATCAGCGAACTGGACTATCTTACTGTGAACTCCAAGTACTATAATACTCAGAACAGCGGTTAGTAAACAGCAGACATGCCTAACCTGCACACCATGGGAAGCCTCTCGGAATCAGCGGTCAGGTCCAAGTTTCCTCTCCGAACTTGGCCTCCACTGGCAAGGCTGCCCCTGAGACAGTGGCTTTAACTGAACTTCCCTAGTCCTCAAAATGAGCACAAGGAGTTCAGTGATCCTTCAATGAATAATGTATGTATGTGGCTTTCTAGGACTTTGCAAAACTGTCTTGCAAAATGGGCTGTTTACTCATGAGAGTTGAACATGAGTAATCTGTTCCAAGATAAATCTAAATTTATACTCAAAGCTGTTAGTCTGCTATGTAACTTAGTGAATGTTACTATCTGACAACACAAAGGAATTTCTTTTGAGACATATGTGTGTGCCTTGTGTGTGAAAAGACAGTAAAAAAAGGAACAAAAACTAAAATACTTCTTTAAAATTTCTTTTACCTAAGTTAGACTTAATTTAAAATGTTATTCATATTTTATTGAGGCTTTCCTGATGACAAGCTTATTATAAACAAAAGAGTTCATGAAGGCTTTGAACTCACACCTATAAACACCCTCTCTGTGTAAATCCACACATACACAAACCCTCGCTGACTCAACTTCAATCCACCTTGATGATACACGATAATTTATAAAGAACTGGAATGAAGAACTCCACGGGCTGTCCCAGTACTTTCCGTGTGATTATGCATGGGCAGAACTGGTGCTAAGAACCCACTCGGGACCTACTCAAACAGTGCCACACCAGTGCCTGGGTCAGGCGAGTCGGCCTCTGGTCGGAGCTGTTGAGCTCTGTAGACCAGAAGCTGAGACTCCATTATACACCATCTCTTACAACGCACCACAAAGAAATCCAGCTGGCTAAGTTATAGCACTTGTTTGCTGCATGAATGCTCAACTTCCTGAAACATTACCAAATCTACTTTGTCAGATATGATTTTGAAGTCATTCACACACCAAGCAAGAAGTAATGAAGTATACATAAAAGCTTAAAACAAAATATCCACTTTGAGGACACTACATTAAAACTTTCATATGTACTTTTGAAAATAAAACAGGTAACAAAAAGCATGTTCCCTCAGTAACCAAAACTGTATTAGCATTTTTATGGCAGACACTATATTTTCAGACTTGACCTAACTAGCAAAGTAAACCCATAAAAGCAAAACTTCCATAGATCAACAGAACAAACTCATATTCCTCTTTATAGAAATTCCACAGCTAATGAATCCTTCTTATTCACTTCTAAATTTTAGATTCATCTCAACAGATCAGTACCCTTCCTGGCCATTATTTTTAAGACAATCATTATAAAGCTTTCCATTTTGCTTGTACAGAAGGGCCCACTCTAGCTAGTATTTTTTTTTCCATAAATGTGACTTCTGTATCTTCACAGAAAAGGAAACCTAGTTTTTCCAGACTGTAATTCCTTTAACTTGAAAGAAGTCATCCTAACACCACCTTCCCAGCATCTCAGAGTCCTAAGAAGATTGGCCCTCCCCAGTCTCCACTCACCAGGTCGTAGCCCTGCCTAGACTATCCTTGCTGATCAACCCACTACCTTCACAGAACAACTTAGCACCTGGGTCAATGTACTTTCATCCCATTCTCTACAACACAGTGGGTATCCTGGACTGCAAATGTACATAATAAAAGTCCCTTACGGTTTCCTGACCCCGTTGCAAGTATAGTCACACATTAACATCTGTGAGGGATTGGCTTCCAGACCCCTCAGGATACCAAAACCCTCAGATGCTCAAGTCTAAAATCAGATAGTATTCACATATAATCACCGCTAGCTTATAACACTTAATGTAAGTGCTTTGTAAATAACAGTACGACTGTACTGTTTATGGAAAAAGTCTATATGAGGCAACCAAAAGATAAAGTGAAAAGTTAAGTTCTAAAACATCTATTACCATACAGTAAGACACATTCCATTAACCCGCCTCAAAACACTCCTTCCTTCCATCGCACACACTGACCCCTCCACTCCTGCCCCTTCCCCAAACAGCCCTGCAGTTTTCTTGCACTGTGTTTTCAGTTGTGCTTTCTGGCTGTCTCAATGTCCTGAGCTAACCCAAAATACTTACTTTTCATGGTTTCTGACTTTACAGAAGAGCCAGAAGTTACACGGTATGAGACTCACAATGATTTTACAAGCCTGTCTTTCAAACGGCCCAAGAAGTAGCATTCACCACATTTTTGAGACTCACAGAGGACTTTCACAACTGCTTAAGCAGGTGCCAAGAACAATGGGATAGGCATGCTCAAAATGGGAAGTATTTTAAGGAAGGTTAATGGCTATAATTTTAGGTTTTTTTTTTTAATGTAAACATTGTACAGTACAATTTTTTTTTTGTTACAGGAAATCGAACTAAGGACTTTGCACCTGCTAGGCAAACACTCGCGCCTCTGAGCTATATTTCCAACCTGTATAGTACATTTTGATCACGTCCCATATATGTTCAGTACAGATGTGATTTTGCTTCTGTAAATACTTTCAATCCATGGTGGACTAAATCTGTGGGTGCAAAATCCACGAACGTGAGGGCTGACTGCACTTCCATCTTTAAGTCAATTCAACAGGATGCCCACAGGAATCTTAAAGTAAATATATTTAACCCATCGATTCCCGTCTTATCTACTAGGCTATCACAGAGAACTGCTCCAACTCTAAACCTTAAGTCAACCCTCTGACCACACCCCTTTCCTTCCAATACCTCTCAGTCTGTTTAACTTCTCTTATCCCCTGGTATCTCTGCATCCCTTTTGCCTACCTGGCACTTCTTGCTACTACTTTCTGACCTCACAATTTCAACACCCAAATTTCTACTTTCTCAGCCCCCTTGGTCTGTCACAGTCATTAAAATTCTAAACCTGAATCAAGTCAATTCTGTTTTCTTTTCGTGTTCCTGTTCCTGCTTCTGAGAACTCTGTCACCCAGAGCTACTGCAAATGTACGACTGACTTATAATCTCCGCAACCCTTGATAACACAGACATGTCCTCTTCATGTCCCTCCCATCTGTCACAGAGGAGGAAGAGTCTCCGGCCTCTGCAGGCCAACACCTGCTGCAGGAGATCCCCACAGGTGACTTCTGTGCAACCAGAAACCAGCTTGATCCTTGCAATTGCAGGGTGCTTTTGTGCAGCGCTGCTCTCTGCCTACCACGACGTGCAAGCCTCTCCCAGCCTAGTGAGAAACAAAAACAGCACGGAACATCTTCCCAGCGAACCTTGGTCTCTCAGTTTTCATGCTGATCCTCGGCTTTCCGTTGCCACCAGATTTCTTGAAAGATAACTGAATTTTCTGTCACTAGTCCTTTAAATTCTTCAGTTCCTACAACATGGCTTTCTCGCATTAAAACACAATACACATTTTGTCCAAATGATGAAGTGCTGTGAAAGCCAGCATCACTTCTCAATCATTTCATGTGTGTTTTTTGTCTCTTGGTCTCCTATTGTGGCCCCTTAAATGCTTATAATCTCCTAGAGTTTGAATTTTGGCTTTTCTGTCTATGTATTTTCTTAATGGATGCTCTTAACAAGTTTTATTTTTTAAATTACCACAGAAGTATATGGACTTGAAATACTTATTCCTAGCATTTTTTTCCCTAAAATCAAAAATGCACTTCCAGCTGTACACTGAATGCCTGCATCTGGATGCCCACAGGACTCTCAAAGAAAATACATTTATTCCATCTATTCATTCCTGTCTTACCTACTAGCCTTTTTTCTCTTCCTGTGTTCTCCATCAGTTTAAAATATCACTAGCTACTGAGATGTCAAAACTAGACACTCAAAACTAAAACTGCATCTCTAATTTTCCACATCAGTGAGATACCAGACCCATCATTTCAGAAGGTCTATGAAAGGTTTCTGAACAGACTCATCTTTGCCATCTCTGCAACTCTTGTCGTCAGTCGAAGGTCTTGCTTCTTTGCGGGAGTCCTGTGGTGGGCTTGCCCAGCACCCGGCCCACTGTTCAGCATAGCTGGCAGGGTAATTGTTCTGCGATATGGACTCCCGCTTAGAGTCCTTTTCTTCTTTCTTCAGAATCAAGTATTAACTGTATTAACCACTTTTAAATTTAGCTCCTTCTTTTTCTCAAATATTTGAGAGCTAATATTTAGCTTACCGGCTTCTCTGGACAGGTCATATATTTTATAGAATAAAATTTCCACTCAATAAATGAAGTTTGCCTGGAGGATCACCACAGTACAGCACAGAAACTAAGACATTTCAAGAAAATGAAGAAATGCTGAATCACAGTTTAAAAATTTACTCACTTTTCCAAAGTAACAAATTTCCTGGAAAAGGTAAAAGTTGTATCTAGAAATAAACTTATTACTAAATATATTCAATATTCTGTGTAATCAAAAAAGAAAACAGCGTGCATTCCACAAAGAAAAAATAGACACATAATTGGCACAGATTTCAGACAAACTTTTACTTGTCTCACAGGATTTGGTCAACTAACCTGCCAGTGCTGAGTGACAGCATTCCACACGCCCACTTTCCCTGTGTGACTCGTGGCCACCAACTGGTTTCCAATAAAGAAGAGTGCATCGACAGGAACGCCAAGGCTGAACACGCCTTAAACGACAAGATGAATAAAGATGTTCATCAGCCATCTCTTTACCACCTCAACTATCCAGAATGTACATACAAATCTGGAAGTGCGCAAAAACAAACAAAACAACCCCAGCAAGCCACAGTAAGCTCAAATATTCAAGTCTTTTACTTGAAGTTTATTTTAAATCTCTTGTTTTCTGGCCTTTCAGTCTCAGTTTATTTAAAATACACTACATTAGGTTTTGGAATTCAAAAAACCAAACGCTTGCTACCAGGACTTACAGTTTAGTATAGAAAAAAAACTGCAGACAACCAATCGCAATATCATGCAAAAAGAACTCAAGGACACACGCGACAGCAGTACCTAGAGGAGTAGAAGGGCATAAGTAAAAGGGTTTTGACAATTTCCTTAGGAGATAAGCCACCTGAGTCAGGTTTCTAAAAGGTTAGCAGGAGCTCCGAGGAGGCGGGTGGGGATGGGCAGGCCCAGGTGGGAGTGACTTGGAGGGACATTCTAAGGCGCACACAGCCCACAGTGACAGCAAGAGCCAGGAATACCCGAGAACGCCGGGCCTGGCCTGGGACAGCGTCTGTGCCCTGGAAGGGGTCTGTCCTGTGCAAGGAGTCAGCAGTCTCTGTGGCACCCTGACTCCAAAAGCACCTGCTTCCACCGCTCCCGTTCTCATTAATTCACCTTCGAAACAGGGTTCAAGCTAAAAGCCTCAAGAACTATTTTCGTATTAGACATATATCACTGAACTCTGGTGCTTACATAAAATACTGTCTTCTTTATTATTTGAAAAACACCTTATGGAGAGTATCTTTTTATCTCATAATGCTGGAAAGTAAATCTCACCTATAAAATATTGTTTTACACAGATCTTTGGGTTGTTTCAAGTATCATTTTATTTATTTCCAAAAAAATGCCAGTGGGTCAATATGAACAATTTTCTCAGCATTTAGCTGAGGAAAACAAAAATACATAAGGTCCTAAGAACTCATGGTGGGGAAAGTAAGGGGCAAATAATTACACACAACTGCAGTGTACCTTAAAAGCATAAGCTAGCAAAGTTTCTGATCTCTTTTGAATTTTACATCAGTGCTAAGTATTCTCTTCTCTTTAGGTCTATACTACATCTAATGGCAGTCCACAACATCTTAAAACTTTTTTACCAACCTTGAAAACAAACAGGCATGTGGCAGGAACAAAATGACATACTGGAAAGAGAGAGAGAGAGGAAGGGAGGGAGACAGAGACAGAGAGGGAAAGAGAAGAGACAGAAAGAACAGATACATATGCTAGGAATATCTCCAATATGTACAATTTAACTGCATATATCAACCATATTTACATAAACATACACATGAATGGACCACCTCAGCCCTACCTGGCAACTAAACACTGAAAAGAGCAATGTAAACCACAACACACAAAAGCAGCTGAGCCCTTTCTTCAGAACTGGTTATGAACTAAATCTCCCACTTCAGAACAGAAAACAAGGCTCTCCCACTGTACACAACTCTAGGGAATGTCACACGGTGACACTTTAAGCTTGAGGTCAAGCAATTTTTCAGTGCCTGTGAAGCCAGCTATGTTCAGTCCCATGGCCCATGTGAAAGGCAGAAATAAAAACAGGAAAACCAACTAACACTGATTACTCTGGAGAAGAATGAAGTTCTGGGAAATCAAGGAAGACATTCAGAGAGGTCTCACGAAATTTCAAGTGTCACTCTGGCTTGGGGCTCAACACTCCTGCCCACCGCACAGGGAAGACAACAGTGGTTAATCACGGCGACCTCCTGTCTTAAGGGCCCTCCTGCTAAAATACTGCCCAGAGCAGTGCTCCAGCAGCGCTCTCCCCAGCCTCTGGGAGAGCTCCATCACGGATCCACCAGCACTAACAATTTTCTTTGGACGGTGTTGTCATTTTCCCAAGAACATCTGTAACAACAAATGAGTCCTTTGGAGGACATGAACAAATTTCTGCTGCACAGTCTCATAACACACTGCCCATCGCATCAGCCTCTGAAAACAGAGCAGGAATAGAATTTCTCTCAGTTACTAGTGTGTTATAAATACCAACCTGAAAAGGGAAAAAATAATCACAAGTGGTTTCTCTTCTGTGTAATTACCCATGTATTTTATTTCAAAAGTTTTAATACTGAAATTTGTTTTCTAAAGTTTTCAGGAAGGACTCTGCTGCCAGCTGTGATGGAGTAAACAGCACTCATCATACTCAAAAACAACAACAGAAGAACACTGGACAACACACTGGAGGCCACTACTGCGGGCTCTGGGCAATGGGCAGTGGGGGACCTGAGGGGCAAGAAAAGCTGGAGGAGCGCCACCTTGCCCCAGCTTCCAGCTAGGGCACCTTCATCAACAGTGATGGTTTCCTTGCACTGAGGAAGCAGAGAACTTGAAGCCAGAATGCAGGGGTCAGGTACCACAAAGAAAGAAACTGCTCCAGAATGCGGATGGAATAAAAGGTGCACAGCTGTACCTGGGCAGGGTGAGGGTCCCCCAACAATTAAGGAAAAAGAAGAGGCTGTGACAGGGCTGAGAGCTGGAGACTCCAGAGGTCCCACAGAGGCACATCAGGTAATTCCAACTCACAGCCCTTGCTGAGCACCTCATGCATTCGGTTCAGACACTCGGGAAGCAGACGCGCCCTAAAAATGAAAGGTGAGGCTAACCTGCTCCCTAACAAAGCACAGAACGAAGCTCAGTGAGATCAAGAGGGCCCTCTCATGATGTAACTGACTGTCAGAGGAAAACTCCTACCTTTCAAGGAACACAGCGTATTCCATTCCAGCCTGCCACACACATCCAACGTGTAATCACAACCCTCTAAAAATGTGAAGCAAACGTGACCCCAAATAAAAATAAGAGATGACCCAGATATTGGAATTAGCAAACAAAAATTTCAATCAAACAACTACTATAATTTAATAAAAAAAAGGTTATGATGAGACAAATCTCAGCAAAAATCTATTAAAATGGAATCAAAAGGTAATTTTACAGCTAAAAATAAATGGGATTAACAGCAGACTGCAGCAGAAAAAGGATAAAATTAACGATATATCAACACAATCTGTCTGAACCGAAGAAGAAAATGGAAGAAATGTGAAGTGGTATGGAACCGAGAAGGCAACCTCAGATGAGACCACAGACCCGGCCTGAGCCAGGAGGGAGAGGGGGGCAGGAAAGCACAGCCACCACTGAGCGGGAGTCCAGAAAACGTCACACTCAGGCTGCAGCCAGGCTTCAGCTGCAAGAAGCTGGTATCCACAGGCTCCGCCCTGTTCTCGACTGCCAGTGCCCCCTTCCAGATCGCTCCTCTCACACCGGACTCACACCGGACGCTGGGAAGGGAGAGCAGCAGCTGACTCTCCGTCCAGCGTAGTCTGCACACTGTGAACCAATCTCCCTTCCACGAAACATAAGCCGCCGTAAACACCAGAGAGACACAACATACACAGCAGGCTCCCTACCAATTTCGCTTCCACTTCCCCCATCTTGAACACTCCACAGGATGATGCTACTCTCCGATGCAACAGCTACCATTTTGTCTTTGTCTCCATGAGGACCCCCAACCACCTTGGCATTCAAAGCCACGCGTTCAATAGTCCAGTCTAAGTATGGGCTTGTAAAAACTTGTTGCCATCCTGAAGATTCTTTGATCCTGTTGAGAAAGGAACATAAGGCAGACTCAGCAACTTGGCTGCACGTAAGCAAACAGAATACAAATCAACATACCAAAAACTTTAACTGCAACAACCAACCCTCTGTATTTCCTAAATGCAGAATATTCATGATATATGATCAAAGCTAGAACACTAGCACGAATATATTTACATACTTAGGATATACAATCACTTAAAAAGAAACAAGAGTTATTTCTCCAAAGAAAAATTTAAGAAAATCCCCCAAATCACTTCAAAAATTAGAAAAGGTGGTACTGCTCACATTCTTAAAAAAAAAATCACTGACATCATGGTTAGTCAACAAAAATCAGAATTTTAGAATTATTTTTTTCCAAGTTTTAACCAGTATTTTTGGTTATTACTGCTAAATAAAATGACACGCATAGAAATCTACTGATTTTTGTATTTTAGATGATAATTTATTCAGGCAAACTAAGAAAGTACCACATGGATTCCAATACCTCAAAATAATTAAATAAAGAAACACAGCTTTGAAAACCTTTTTCTGTAGATGGGTTTTTAATAATCTAATTGATGCTTTCAAATTCAGTGAAAGGACAATTTACATTATAAATGATCAGAACATAGTTATCCACTTTGAAGAAAATAAAATAAATTCTTAAGCCCCACAACACATACAAACAAGAAAACTCCTCACAGATTAATGGCCCAATCTGAAATATAAGCTGCAAGAAGGTCTCACACAACTGCTCTGTTAACACAAGTGACACTATCACAGACTCAGCCAGGACAGGAGCCATTAACACAAGGCCTACGGATGCAGAAAATCAGTGAATCTATATGAAGAGCATCCAAGCAGGCATTCACTTTACTACTCTTGTTTTAAAGTTTTTTCATTTATTAATATAAAAACTTCAAGAAAAACAACTTAAGATTACTCTCTGAAAACATTTCCAGTATACGATTTCTTTCCTTTAAAATCATTTTATTACCATTGCACTGATGGTTTAGCTCCATATGAGGAAACCTGGCCCGCCTGCCCTGCGACCCCCAGGTCCCCGGGCACAAGCACCTGTGCTGCCATCAAAGGCACCTGCAGTGCTGCCCCCCACTCCAGTCACTGGGCTCCAGCACCTGCGCTGCCACCACGGACAGCCAGGGAAAGCCAGAGATCAGGTGCTCCACAGCCAGAGAACAGAACTATTTCAATTATGTCAAGAGTACTGGCAACATTTACCAAACTAGGTGACAAAGTAAAAGCAAACTAAGTCTTATCCACACGACACAGAAGTCAGTGAAGTATGCAGGAGAAAAATTCAGTGACTAAAACATGGGGCTCTTCACAAAAAAACATAAAATCACAATTAATGACTATCCTCTAAAATTAAACAAACAAAACTACTATTCTTATAGTACCTGTAGCACACAGCAAAGTGAGCATATGCAGCCACGATCCAGTTGTGATGGCCAGCTACTATTAGCACCTTTCGTGGATCCACAGGAAAGCCTGTTAATTTCAGAAAGAGAAGTATTTTCCATTCTAGAATGGTTGGCAAATTATGGCCAGTGGTCTCCGGCCCAGGCCAATTAGTAAGTTTGGTTCAAACAGGAAGATACTGTTTGGCACACTGTCCACCAAGTTCTCCCACTGACGGTACGACCCACAAAGCATAGAATTCAAATTCGTCAGCCCTTGTTCTACCAGTTCGGAGCAAACAAAAAGTCACACAGTATTTTATATAAAAAATATGTTGAATGAGACTTATCAAGATATAAAAGATAAATCTGGAAAAAAAGAGATTAGACACAAATCACATATTTAAAAATAATTACTACCACCAAGAAGTAAAATCATCTGCAGTTTTCTTTCTCTACTTATGTCCCCTTTGCTTACCCAGCCTGACAGTCTCTTCTCCAGGGGTGGACAGGACAGGCTGGGCACCATTTCCCCGGGCTTCGCCCTCTACAGAAGTTAGTCCGTTCCTGGAGTCAGCAGAAGACCTAGCCGCATTGTTTATTTTACGATTAGGGATACCTACAAAGGGCAGAAGACAACAATTATTTCTAAGTTAACCTTCCAAAAAAAAAATATCACATTGTAACTAAGAAACCTAAAATGTGAACAGCAGTGTATCTCAGGTAGATCTTCCTGTACAGCGATTCACCGCAAATAACTAATTCTAATAAAAAACCACAAAATAAAAAATAAAATTAAAAGATTTCTGGTGTCAACCGTACTATTTATAATATATCAATTTGCCACATTATGCTCAGATTCACCTAGCTCCAGGTTACTGCATCAGAAGAGTCTCAGTGGAGTTTTCCGGGGGGTGTTACGCTTACGGGGCAGTCACTATGCACCAAGCACTGAGTGCTGACCTAACTGCTTTACAACCAGTCTCCTCACACTGTCACGCATCTTTGTTCGACACAGCAGCCACTTTCAAAGATGAACTCTTGTTCAGCAGCGCACTCAGGCAGAACTGCTCTCACTAAAGTGGGATAAGGGGACAGGATGTGTCTCCGCACAGGTCGTGAGTGACAGAGAAAGAACTCTGACAACAGTGCTCTCTCTGGAGGGAAACAGAAACTGCCAGCAAAGCTGCAGGGCCCAGAGGCAGCCCTGCTTCTGTGCAGCGGGTGCAGCAAGGTCAGCAGCTGGCACAGGGCGCCGCCGGCTCTCCAGGCCTCTCTGATCCCTGACAGAAAGGTCTGTCAAACCCCTGCTCTGTAACACGTGGTATGACATCATTTTTTCGTAAAAGTGAAGTTCTTATTATTTCTAGATTTAGAGAAAGGATTTATTGCAAGAATCAAGGTAGAGTTTTTCCTATTTATAATTACTTAACGATACAAAATAATTTGTAAAAAGACTAAGTAAAATGAAAGTCAAAATACCTGGCGGGGGCAAATAACCATGGAAAAGCACACTGCCACAGGACGAGCGCTCCAGTTCCTCGCACAGAAGAAGCCTTCGCACTAGGAACATTTCAAAGCAAACTCGTCAACACACAGACAGAAAAAAGCAGTGCTTCACTTTTATTTTCTCCAGTTAAAGACAATAAGGAAAGAAAAGCAGGACATTTAAGTTAAACGAGAGTCAACAACATCTTTTTGCTACGAAAATCCACAAAAACTAAGCATTGGACTACTCCATGAAAACTTCAGGCCTGATATAAAACACATTTCATTTGAGCAAGTTCAGTGTACAGAGTCGACTCGGGAACACAAAACAGCGAGAGGAGAACACATACCCAATGGCGTGATTCCATAAAACTCTGCTTCATGCCTGAGAACATTAATGCTTACTCCCCTACAAAGGAACAGATGAATGATGTAAATCTCCTAACACTGGTCACTCGGGTCGCCATCTGAAGCCAACGGGAAAAGGACTAGGTTCTTATTTGATCAAGTCATAAGGCTTTAAAGACTTTTCTGCAATATTTCTAGTACTCTTAATCATTTGAAAAATTTGCATGTGAACATTGATACTTTAATACCTACTTAAAAACCATTCATATATAGATGAACTGAGTGGGTAAATGAAAGATGAAGGCACAGGGTTAATACAAATGACTTATGAAGTATCTGACAAACAACAGGACAGAAATCCTTTTATGGGATTATGTTCAGCATTTTATCATAATTATTTTGATACACATATAAACTCCCCCATCATTCCATGAGCTCCTGATAAATAACCTCAATCTATTGTTTCACCTAATTTTGCATATTTTGCACTGTGCCTAGCACAATGCTTACCAAATAGTCATGTAATAAATTATTTTTTGAATGAATCAAAGAAAATTTAAAAATAGGAATAAAGACCTGTTTTAGCAAGGCTACATTACAACAGTTAATGACTCATTTCAAATTTTAGTTGCCATTTGCTCTTAACTAATGAACATTCCTCGGCTTTAATAAATACATGCAACTGTGGTATTAAATTGTTCTACATTGTTTTTAGACTCTCTGACGCCACAAGCGCCTGTGTTAGCAGTAGAGCAGTGCTGGCTAATTACATGGTGCTCCAGGACATGAAATGACAGTTCCTGCGGAGCTCCACTCTCCTGGGGAGGACAGGCCACCAAAGGCTGTTACTACAACGCAGTGTGATACAGGATGCAATTAACAGAGTTAGAACACAGGGGTAGGGACTTTTTTTTTTTTCTAAATCCCTTCTCATCTTCCTAAAGTACACAAAATTTAAACTTGCTAGGCTTCCTTAACTGACAACGGGGAGTCATTTGTAAGAAAAGCAACCAGTAATTACACATATTTACATTAACTCTTTTTCACGGCTAATGTAACTGTGGATCAGTCACAAGGTCACTGACCAGACACACACCTGGACTTCTTTATCAAGTGAGATGTGTAAAAATAATCGTTCTCAAGAATCCACAATCTACTTCCCACCTCCAACCAATCTCAGACCAAAAACAAAAAGCTCCAACAACCTCTCTTATTTTTTCAATAATTAGCTATTTAGTATATGGTGCACGTACTGTTTTAACCACTACAATACAACAGAGAATGCACCAGACAACTAAATCTTTGTCCTCAAGGGGCTCCCTCTCCTGAATATAAGTCAAAAATCAGAAATTGCAGAGAAGCAGCTGAAATAAGTAAATTTCTGAACGTTGAAACTAAAAACATATTAAAGGATCCTTAACGGAAACATATCAGGAGTATATGAAATAAAAAAATAAAATACAAGCCATAGCTCCCTCCTAGGAACACAAACCATAAGTAAGGCAACGTGAAAGAAATAGCTTAGTCAATTCATTTATATACACACACATTACACACAACAAGTAGTGAGCTCTGTGCTAGATGGTGAGAATAAACAGAGCCCTCTTGCAATTTAAAAGTCTCATGGAAGCTAGAATACTAGAAGAAGAGTAACTCCAAAAAGTGATGTGGCAGGACAGGGTGGGACGCTATGACCCCTGCACTGGGCAGAAGCAGCAAAGATCACTGGAGCAGTCAGGTGAGCCAGAACCAGTGAGGGCTCCAAGCGCTGCACAAGGAGCTCACTCAGCTCGCGAGATTACAGATGAATAGGGTCACGCCCCAAACCCTAAGCTGTTGGTCCAAGGTAACATTTTAAAGAAGGGCGCTACGCACAGTAGCAACCTGGTAAGGCTTACAGTTTAGAAGAGAACTGTAGTTGCAATGATAAAATGGAGGGAAGGAAAGGAGGGAAGCTGCTGGAAGGCTACAAAGGGTGGGGCAGTGCTGCGCTGTGTCCATGACACTTCAAGTCTGAGGGAATTCAATCAAAAACAGCAAATACTGCATGTTCTCATTCATTTGCGGCCACTAACAATGCTGATCCACAGAAACAGGGAACAGAACAGAGGTTATTAAAGATTAACACAAGACTGGGGAGAGGGAGAGTGCTAAGGTAGAAGGGAGAACGGGTAGTAAAACGCAGACGAGAGTACAGCAGCAGTATCTATGCACAGTAAGACAACACTAGTGTACAAGTGATGTCACACACTGCAGAATCACTAGCGCAGAAAGGTTTGAAGGCTCCAATATACAAACAGGACAGCACCTGAGGAGCCGGGAAACACTCATCACTCTAAATTAATCACTGCATGCTGTATGTGTGTAGCAAATTACAACTCTGTACTCCACATATGAGTACCAATACTCTAAACTTTTAAAAAATAGTCCAGAGGGGGGACCTTTTTCTACATAAAATACACCCTAAATACACAGCTGTGAACAAGAATTTGCATTAAAGAGAACGCATTTCTTACCTTAAATCTAGTTCTTTTGTCCGAAGAAAATTTAAAATGGGTGCAAATGCTGCTGGATCTCTATCAATAAATATCTATAAATGAAGAATTGTTTTATTTTCAACTGAAGTTCTTCCTTTAATATCCGTAACACTAACAAGGAACAGAAACTAGCATATTTCCTTTATTCCACTCTTAATTTTAATGTTTCTAAAGCTGGAGTGCAGTTGTAACAGTGTCCATTTAATGTGCCAGCGCCTCTTCTCCCCTGAAAAGTATTACTAACTTGATATTTTAATGAGCAGAGAAACTATTATTTAACAAGTCAGCTTTCTCATTTCTACTAACATTTTTGGGGAAAGTGATACTTAAGGAACATTTTTATCTGAAATATTCTAGAATTCAATACTTTGAAAATATTATGAATAAACAATACTTCTACTGGCAAATCATTAATTACTACTGACCTTGTGACTTACGTAATTTGTAAGACAAATTAAAATGGTAAGTCTTTTTTTTTTTTGCCAAGATGAGGGATTGAATCCAGGGCTTACACACTGAACTATGTTCCCAACTGGCTTTTATTTTGAAACACAGTCTTTTTAAGTCACTAAGTTGCCCAGGCTGGGCTTGAACTTCCAATTCACCTGCCTGTGCCTTTCAGAGCGCTGGAACAAAAGTCATGGGCCACATGCTTGGCACAACAATGGACTTTTATTATAACACACTCGAGAATCAAAAAACGTGAGCCCGCATGTCACCACCAGCCCCGGAGAGGAACATTATTCTCATGATATTGTTACATGTACAATCTTATTATCCCAACTTCCTCAAAAGCCAGGACAAGGTAATGATTAAAATTTTCAAGAATTTTTTAAAAATAACAAATTCAGTACTACAGAATACATAAGCAGAAAAGATCCTTTAAAATGTGAAATACAAAACTGGTAACATTGTACAGGAATTTGTGCTAATACTAT
Organism: Cuniculus paca; assembly: GCA_004365215.1. Classification (NCBI taxonomy): domain Eukaryota; kingdom Metazoa; phylum Chordata; class Mammalia; order Rodentia; family Cuniculidae; genus Cuniculus; species Cuniculus paca. The sequence goes on from RJWT010008086.1 coordinate 15,499, forward strand.
ACTGAATCCATTATACAAGGCCTAGTCACACCTTTTAAAGCATAAATAAGTCGGTTATACAGGAGAATGGTTGCCAGCAATAAAACCCTTTTTTCTTTTTTTTTTTTTCCTTTCCTCAGTGCTGGAGATCAAAGCCCAGTATTCATGCTTACTAGGCAGCCCTCTAACGCTGACCCATATCCTCAGCCCTGGAAAACTCCTTAAGACTATGATCAGCTAAGCATATATATACATATACGTATAAATATATATATATAGAGAGAGAGAGTGTCAGTGAAATTCTTGTTTCTTTTTTTTAAAGGGCCCATCCGAAATTAAAGACACAGATCTGTAAAGAAATTACTGTTGATAATTTTCAAAATAATCTCAGATGGACGGTCTACTTTGCTACCTTATTTCATCTGTAGATCACACCATAACAAGTAACATTTATCACTTTATCTTTGAAGCACCTTTTGACCTCCCATTCTAATTAATACAAGTCATTTACATGCTGGTGTGCACATTATAACTTTTTAAAAACCAATAAACTATTTGTTTACTGAAACTTTAGAGATCTTTACTTTTCCTTACTGTATTACTACAGTACAAGTTCATAAGGTTATTATCCTTATGAAATAAAAATTTTAAAATGCAGGATCCCACAAATCTGTAACCTCTTAACATTCTAATATCAAAATATTTTAATACTTACTGTTTGTTTACATGTATCCGCTTACTGTCAAACTTTGAATTTTTGACTAAAGAGCTATCCTCTAGTACCAAACTAAGTTCATGTCCTACAGCCTCTAATCATGAAAATTTAAGGTGTTGTATGCATTATTTCCAATTCAGGGTTGTCTGTTCAGAAATACTGTACTCCATATATGAAAAGAAATAAAAAACTACGCCACTCTCAGTCAGTGGTTCTTACTAGCCTCTCACCTCCCTAGCGTTTTGTTAGACTCCAAGTGTGCTAACTTAGAAATACTTGTCAACATTACTTTACTTACAGCACCAGTTTCATCCCGCAGTGTTGAGATTCTTCCACTCAGCAAACTAGATGCAATTATTAACAAGCTGGAGTTAGTTTTTAAAATCTGAACATGAATAAACGACTTAATTATCAAATGTCAAAGCCCAATAAAAGTGAAGCTTCTATTTATCATATAAAAAGTTTCTATTTTAAGAATTAATATTTTTTACTCAAAAAACAAAGATCTTAATTTAACTGACAAGGATAATTATTATTTTGACAAACACGCAAAGATACAGTAACATAACATAATAAACAATTACCTGGAAAAAAAAGAATCTGGAATCCACATAAGAGTTTGTCTTGAGGTACTAAATCTGAAATTGAGAATGATCTGATGTTTTAATGAGCATACGGTTTTAATTTCAATGATAGCTTTCTTAAAGTGCTAATCAAATGCAAGCTATTGCATAATTATAGCTGTATCAATTATATTTACTAATTTAATATTTTTTAAATTTTATGACTTTCAATTCAGAGGTAAGATTACTCAAGAGTTCTCAGCAAAATTAAGCAGTTAATTCTCTACTATGTAATGCTTCCTGAAACAGCACAACAATCTGCTGAATAATCAACCACAGGCCCCTCCTGCCAAATCTCAACTCAGAGTAGCTGTGCAAAGTTATCTTTGCTTCCCATTTCATCTCTCCTAATGCTATTTTCTCCATTTAGTAAAACAGTGGCCCCTATTTTCCCCAAACCATTCACATTTGCTGTCATTTTGGTATCTTTATCCCAGCTGGATCACTCTCGTTATGTCCAGGAACCTAAGTCCTCGGCATCTTTCTTAATCTCACTCAGGTTTCCTGCTTTTAATAGCTTTCTCAAATGTACTATCCCATGTTACCTTTTTAGAGCTCACTGTTAATTCCATCACAAATTATGCCTCTACCTCTATATTACATAACTTTTGAGCTATTGTAGCTGCTGCATTCATTCATTCAAAATCACTTAGCAGAGACAGCAATGTTCTGAGATTAACCCCCGTTTGTCAAGTGTGCTATCATCATGGGTTCTAGCAGGATCTTTACCAAAGCACAGTGCAGCAGACAGGGACAACAAATCGTAAATGCCTGTACACCAACAAGACGAAGAGAGGAGCACTGCGGGTGCTCATCCTTGCCTGGGCATCTTCCCTTGAAGGTGGCACATCACACCACAAGGTTACCTCGTGCGGCAGTCACCGACCTCCTCACTCCACACACCCCTCTGGCCCCCATACCTCTCCAAATCTATACGCATCTTTCATATTTAAACTAGACAAGGTGCTTGCAGAGTGGCACTGGAGGCCATATGGTATCACCACGGTGCTCAGAGAGAGGTAAATACCACGCCTCTCCAGTGTCTGCCACCAGCTACACCGGCAACATGGAATTTTCCAGCAAATGGGAATGGCTCACTATCTGCTATCCAAGTCTAGCAGCAAACTCCAAAATTCACTCCATTTCCCTTTCCCACATTCCAGGTGATGAGCAAACAGTCATGACTACAGGCCAGGCTGAGAATGGTCAGACCAGTGGCTGACAGCAAATGGCTGCTCACTGGCAAGTTCACCCCCGTGCCTGGGGTAAGGAACGGACTATTCCTCAAACACCTACACACCCACCTGTCACACTTATTTTCAGGAATGTATTGTGTGTGTGTGTGTGTGTGTGTATGTATGAACCAAAGTGAGGAAAAACTTCTTCCCTATAATGTTTGACACCTACTACATACGCAATAAATTATTTTCCGTTGAAACTGAGGTGTGCTAACCAGAACCGCACTCTATATTCAGGTAAACGCCTTCACAAAACTGAGACAATGATTCTGCGTCTTTCACAGTTACAACACAGCATTTCCAAAGTAAAGTGTTGACAAGAGACATCACTAACCTGCCCACTTTACAAAACATCTAGCACTATCAATCTCAGGGTCAAAAAAGTAACTATTACAGCTTTATTCTGTATCTAAAAGCAATTTTCTATTATTACCAAACATGCTTCCCAATCACAAAAGATTATCTCAGCTTCCACCCAGAATTTCTGACTAAAGGAAAGACACTGAAATAAATTATTTTTTTATTAAAGACATCTGTATGTAAAGCTCCATAACAGGTACTTTAGAGAACTTAGATAAATTAAGTGGTTTAAAGCAGTTCCTATGCCCATTAATCTGACTAAGGAGCCAAATGGTTTATGCAAGAAAACATGGCACATTTTTCTGAATACATTTTAGTAAACTCTCAAGAAAAAATGAACAGTGGATTACCATTAGTTGCATAAAACTGACTTGGTCAGTTAAATAAAAGCAAATGGAGGGCCAGGGATACAGTTCAGCAGCATAAGTGCCTGCCTGGCAAATGCAAGATCCTGAGCTCCATTCCTGGTACCAAAAAAATAAAGCAAATGGGTCACTGGTAACCTGAAGGACTCAAGGATCCATAATAAGGAAAGTTCACTCCATTTTGAAAGTCATCAAATTAATCACAACAAAGGCAGTTTATAACGTCTGACCTTTCAGCACACCGATTCCCAAATAATTCAGATTACATGTCACAAAAATTATACAAATCTGCTTAAAGTTATATTGATCAATTTAATGCATTAATCACTAGTTTGGGGTGAATTCAGTTTCATGCAACTTCTGGTCAAAGGAATTGAACTCTCACCAATTTTTGTTTGTTTTTGAGCCAAAGAAGGGAAAACAAGAGGAAAAAACTACTTTATCCCCCAAAATGAGTCCCTGATTCCAAATATAACTTCATGAGAATCAAGATTTACAGTAACATATAACAACTGTAATTCTCTGCAGTGCACATAACGGCCTTTCGGTTTTTATCTTAGGTACACAAGCGTGCCAAGGAAAGGTCATGCGCAATCTGGCCTCAGCACCCAGCTATGCTCCCTGCTACCTGCCTCCCACTAAATTAGCCTGAGAGCGACCTAATCAAAATTGTTATTCTGCAACATTACCACTCACAATGCAATAAACATGCATTTCAGGTTCATTACTTCCTCTCGCTAATCTGTAGGATTGATAACATCTTTACCATTTTACATTTTAGGAAACTAAGTATCAAAAAAATAAAAAAATAAATAAAAATCTTACCCATGACTCCTGAGCGACTTACAGGCAAATTCTCAGGGCTGAAGGCAGCTCCCTCCCACCTGTCTGCCTCCATGGATCTCCCACCACGAGTGCCTGTTGGTTGCTACCCCACTTCTTGCCACACTCACTCACAAGAAGACTAATCACAAACTGAGTCAATGGGTTTCTTTCACTTACTTTTTTAAATAGTATTTATAAAGTCTAAATGAAACCACATCTTCTAGACTCTGAATCAGTATTTAAAATAATCATAAAAAGTGATTATTTCCGTAATTCCTTTGTCTATCTATGTCCATTCTCTCTCTCTCTGTTCTCTGGGGAGAGAAAAGATCTTACCTGCAGCATATGCTTCCCTGCTCCCCATCCCTCTCCTCCGGAGTTTCACGGACTCCAGAGCTGCACCCCACACCACAGTTGGGTGTCCAGGGGCAACCTCAATCACAACAGCACTTTCTCGCTCACGATAACTTGAGCAATTGTGTTCATCTGTGTTCTATAGGAGACACAGATGACTTCATATCTTTTCTAAAGACGCTCTAAAATGCTTCCAGACTATGATCCAAAGCAAATCTAGAAAATGTTCACAGAACACGTGGAGTCAATGATGTTTTCTATTGGCCATGTAATAGGAGTCTAGCAATTCTCAAGTTTAATTTTTTTACTTTTATTTTTCAATGCCAACAACCTGTATCTAAGTTGTTTAAACCAGTAATACATTTATAATCTCACTGTATAGTTTCACTATTATTACTTGGAAAAATTTAGAACCTGTTTAGATGAAGTTCTGTAATGAAGGCAAAATAACATGTTACAGTGCCTTCCGATATTTAAAAATTTAAACTGAATTCTACAGTCATTGCCAAGAGTTCACTCCTGAAGCCATCCACTCTCTGTAGCGTGAACAGTAATGTTTAATGTTCAACTTAATACTATATGTCATTTTTGAAAGCTTGAGAAGAAATACTTTTCACAATCAACAGCAATTACAAACCAGCGTAGGGACTTTAAAGAGTTACAATGCTACTTTAGTCTTAACACACTGAAGGCCTAGTCTTGTGTATAAAATGTTTGCATCGCGTTACTTTCAATATTTTCAGGTAATTTTAGGGAAAAACTCACTCCATACAGTAGAAAATATAAATCCCCTACCTATGTAATGGCAACACTGTTGCAACTAGTCAAACCTTGATTAAAGTTTTGCTTTGAAGAACATGGAGAAAATAAGCCCTGAGAGAGAATGCACGGCTTTACTGAGTCGAATTCTTTAGCATGAGCAGAAAGCCACTACATTTTTAGGATTAAAGCACTACACATTTTTTATTGCTGTGATTCACACTGCTCTCATTTTGCATTTAAAAAAAAAACACAAAAAACTGAGTAAAAGCTGGGCGTGGTGGCGCACACCTGTAATCCCTGCACTCTGGAGGCTGAGGCAGGAGGTTCCTTGCAAGTTCGAGACCAGCCTGGACTACAAAGTGAGCTCAAGGCCAGCCTGAACGGCATAGCGAGACCCTGTCTCGAAACACAAAACAAAACAAAACACAAAAACGACTGAGCAAAAAGCCTTACACGCTGAAGCCCCAACACCTTCTAAAAACGCAGCATAACCCGCAGCCTTCGTGGTTCATCTCCTACCCTGGCTAAATCTCGGCTACCCTTCCTTCAGCCAGGGCCAGCAAACCCCCTTTTCTGAAAGGAGTGACTCGTACACCGTGCAAATCCACAAAAACTGGCTTGTTCCCCCAAGCAAGTTTAAGAAAAGGGAGTGGACCTCCGCCAGCGGGAGGGCAGAGAAGAGCTTTCGGCCCGGGCCGACACCCAAAGCTTCCCAGGACCCACTGTTCAAGTCGCAGTTTGTGGGCTCATCGCCCTGCAAGCTGAGCTGAGCCTTCAAACCGAGACCCCACGGTAACGACCCAGTGCACAGCACCTCTAAGGCGCCCCCCTCTCCTCCCCTCGCCCGCCTGCCTCTCCTGGTCCCTTTCCCTCCTGCGAAAAATCCGCCTCCCAGCTTCCTGCACTCCGTCTCCCCCCTGCTCTTCCATTTCTCTGCACTTCGGGTTTTTCTCACTGAGGAGAAACCGAGGCGCAGTCAGCTCGGTGGGCACGAGGGCAACGCCCCGCGACGAGCGCGGTCCGCACGTGCAGCGAACGCGTGCGGGTGAAAACGAGAACTCATCTGAAATAAACAATCGAGTAACGAACCTGCACCGCAAGCCCACAGCGACCGCTGCTGGCACCGCAATTCTAACGACGAAGAGTAAAGTCCGGGTACAAAAGGTCGCGGTGCTGGCAGGAGCCAACCCAGGGCCCCGGCGGGTCGGACGCGGACCGGACCCCGACCCCGACCCCGACCCGACGCCGATCCGACACCAAACCCGACCCGGCCCCGGCCCCGGCCCCGACCCGACTCCGATCGGCCCCGGAACCCAACCCTAACCCCGACCCGGCCCCGGGCCGCGCCGCTCACCGCGTGCCCCCCACGTTCAGCTGCACGATCTCGCCGCTGCCGGCCGCCGCCGCGGGCCCGAAGCCGCCGCCGCAGTGCCCTCCCGCCATCTCGGCGGCTCCGGCCGCGGCCGCCGGGCCCGGGGCGCGAGGCCGAGGCGGGGGCTGCAGGGCCGGCGGCGGCGGCCGGGCGCACTCGCCCGCGACCGCCTCGTCCCCCCGCTCCGCCGCGGCGCCGCGCCCAGGAGGCCCGGCCTCCTCACTCCCGGCCTGCGCGCCTCTCCTCACGCTGCGCCGCCGGCGCCGTCGTCTCCCGCAGGACGGGTCTCCGCGCGGGACAAAATACCGCAGTGCTCGCCCTCCTCCTGCTGTGGAGGTGCGGGAGGAGGAGATAAGGGAGGGGCGGAGCTTCCCGGGCATGGGGCGGGAAGAGGCGGGGCTTCCCGGGCATGGGGCGGGGAGGGGCGGGGCTTCCCGGGTGCGAGGCGGGACCGAGGGAAGGAGGGGCGAGGGGCGAGGGGCAAGGGGCGAGGGGCAAGGGGCGAGGGGCAAGGGGCGAGGGGCGGGTGGGGAGCGTGCACCCGGCGCCCCCCCGCAGCAGCCTCTCGCCCTGTTCCCTGCGTCGTGAAGACTGTCTAGCCCAGGGAAGCAGATTCTTGGAACGAGGCCGAGTCGGTGCAAACTCTCCTAATCATGATTCTCCTTGCGGATTGGGGAAAATGCTTCGATGATGTGCAGATGTGTAAATGACAATGCCGTGAAAATCTGACAAGTTAACAGCTTACTTAAGGTGCTTACCTAAAATAAATGTTACCCTCTTCACCTTCACCCCCACTCTCCCAAGCCGTTTTATTTCCTTAAGCAAAACCCGACAATGCAAAATCAAAAATCCTCCTAGGCTGTCCAGCAACGTGTTTCTGGAATATAAAGCAACCACACAACTAGTGTAACAGACACATCATAAACACTTATTTTGTTTCTTTATATATTTTTGCTTTCAACAATACAAGTTACAGCCTGAGACCTTGAGTGACTACCCTATAACAAGTGGCCTCATCCTTGGCCACTAGTAAAGGCCCACAAAGGCAGGGCATACTGTTTCGAAGGTCATTAGATGTGGTGCTACATAAATCCTTAATAAGGAATGTGTTTTGATGCAGCTTCACCATAATAATTCAAATGGATGACCCATATGACGGTAAGCTTTTATTCTCATGGTCATAGTAATTTTTTTTATTTTTCTGGCAAATGTACCAGTGATTGGATATACTTTACCCAGATTTGACTGAAAAGAGGACAGCAATGGCTGGGGATTTAGCTCAGTGGCACAAGCGCCTGCCTGGCAAGCTTGAGGTCATGAGTTCTATGCCCAGTACAAAAAAGAAAAAGAAAAAAAAGGACAGCAGTAAGATAAACACTCCCCAGCTAACCAGTAGGTTAGTGACAGTGTTTGTGTTTATTGAGGGCTTACTACATGCCAGTGCTTTAGATGCTTTCTGCCTTGTTTGCCTTCACACCTAATTTTGTTACTGGCCCCTTACATTCATATGCTCAGGTTCCTTTCCTTGCTGCTGATCAGGTCAAAGGAGGCCATTTATTTTGGTGAAAGGGGAAAAGGGTTTATTCAGAGCTAGCTCCAGGAGACGGCGAGAAACACTGGCCTCACTGTCACCGTGTGCAAGGGTGTTAGGGTCTTTTGCAGCAAGAACGTGGCAGTGAGGGGTACAATGAGGCCATAGACTCACCCAGGCATGTTCACCCCTTCCTGGACCCAGACTTCTGTCTCCCCTGTGCCAGGAAATGAAATTGGCATCTGCGCACTCTGGCCTTCTGTGGCCAAGGAGAGCTGGGGTTGGCTCCTCGAATCCTAGGCCTGAGAACATTCGGAGAAGCCACTCGTCTCTAAAGGAACAAAATCCAGCTTTTAAAGTTCCATTTTGAAATGCCAGCTGCATGATCACTGGCTTTAAAATGGAAACTGGCTTAAAATGATCAGAAAACTTGCTTAAAATTGCACAGCTGGCAAATGGCAGACAGGAATTTGAAGACAGGCAATTAGAACTCAGGGCCATGGTCACTCGCATGCTCACTTTATATGCGGAAGACGGGTAACAGTTCAGGCAAAGGTGGAGCAGCCTGCCACTCCTTCATACTGTAAACAGTATCAGCTGCCATCACATCAACCCGTAACTCCTAAATTTATCAGAATCTGAAACTTCGCTTTCAAAGCTTCAGGATAGAATTAGGTGTCTCAGATGCCATCTAATTTACCATAGGCCCATATCTTGGGAGAATGTCAAAAAACATTTGCCAGCAGCTTTTTACCTTTAATGAATTCATAAGGCAACTTGAAGGCAGAATAATGCCTTATAAATAAAAGAAAATTTATGTGTAGGATGGCTTTTTTAGCTTCCCTGGGATAAATAGATGAAATCATATTCCTCTCATTCCACAGGAATTATGAGTAGTAGCAGGACCTATCAGTCGAAAAAGAGCTCTCACTATTTTATAAACAACATGACTCTTGATGTGTACAGATCAGTTTAGGATTCTAAAGGAATTTCTTACCCATAGAATTTAAAGTGAGGGTATGACTTAATTTTAAGAATAAATTGAGACCATTCACAAACTGAAAGACAAATGACTAAGTGAGAAAACAAATGCAATCTTTATCGGATATATATGACTAAAAATGTCTGTGTATATCTTGTTCTACAAATCAACTGAAAAGCAAGAAAAAGAATATTAACAAGCAAGAAATGGAATATTACTGAAAACATCAAAATAAACTTCAAAGTGCGTTAACTAATAAAGTTGGTAGAAAAATAAGAGGCTTGGCCGACACCAGGGTTGGTAGGGGCATGCAGTGGTGATGCGTGGACATTGTTGGTTGCACTCTGAATGGGTACGGAGGTTTCGGATGGCACTGGAGAGAGTCAGTGTTTAATGCACAGATCCTTGAGCAAGCAGCTCTCTCCTGGGAAACCACCCACAGATACATTGTAGAGGTGGGTAAAGTACATGTCAAGAAATGCATATCCATCATAGCACTTTTACTATAGCAAAAGCCCTTAGAATTCATCAGTGTTCCAGATCAAAAGTGAGTTTCCAGATCGTGGTGGACAGGATGGTGTTTTCAGGGTCAAATTTATACAAATTGACCAGAAAAGATCCCCAAGTATAGAATTTAGTGTGTGTATGTGCGTGGAGGGGGGGATCAAATTGCAGAGTAACTCATTATGAGAACAATCCTGTTCATCAAACAGAAAAGGCAAAAGTAAGATCATGTGTTTATGTCCACTGATATTTCTATGTGAAAGGTATACACACTAATGATGAAGCATGAGAGACCTTTAGAGACGTCTTTAGAGTCAGTGGAACCAGTGAGGGGGAAAGCTGCTGTGATGCACAGAGAAAACACTTTTTAACTCTACAGGCTTTCAAACTGCTTCACAATGAGTCTTCACCTCACATAGAATTTATACGTACACATATGGGCATAAGCAGTGTGGGTGCAAGGATGACCCCATGACAGCTATTTAAACTTGATTTATGAAGCCTAAATTTTATGCCTATAAAATAAATGTTATTTAATTTAGTGAATATATTGAATTTGAGGTGTCTACTTGTCTTACTTGGTTTTCCGTTGCTATGACAAACTACCTGAGGTCGAATACTTTATGGAGAAAGGAGGTGTAGTTGGCTCAGAGTTCTGGAGGCTAAGACCAGGGGCCCCATCTGTCCAGCCTCTACTGAGCACCGCCATAGCTGTGCCACACCATAGCAGAAACCGCTGCATATAGCTAAGGAAAGGGCTGAGTGTGGAGAGGATAGAGGGAGGGGGTGGTCTTGTATTATAACAACTTTCCCTGCCGAGACCTAGCTTTCCCTGCGAAAGCAGCATTGGTGTGTCCCTCCCCGAGGTGGAGCCCCTTGACCCAGCACCTTCTTGAGGCCCCACCTCTAGAAGGATCTCCCACCTCAACACCACCTCACCGAAGACCTCATTTCCCACAGGGATCCTCAGGGACACTCCCAACGTCATGCAAATCCCAACACTGCTCAGTCGGTCCTTCTCAAACTTCCCTGTGCCAGGGACTAGGTTTTTCAATTTCAAGTTAATGAAGGATCAACGTTTGGTCCGATGGATTGGAACTCAGGCAATGTTCTCATGAACGGTTTATCATGCAAGTCAACAGCATTCTGTTGGGTCCCCTGTTGCAGGAGACAAAGCCCGTGAGGAGCCACCCAAGTGAGGCCATATTGAGTTGCTTTAGAGGTTTCGAATCTCTTTGATTTTTGCACTTGCTTCATTGTACACTGGTAACAAGTGACTCATGAGTGGGTACAAGTCCAACGACCACACCAAAAGCTGCCCTGAATTAGATGCTCGAGTGAGATACTGAGTAGGCAGTTGCATAAAGGAGCCTGAAGTCAGGAAGTGAAATCCAACCAAAAAATACTCCTATCTCTACTGAAATAAAATGTTAGGAATTAGCAGCATCAAAAAGGCTGGTAGCACTACAAGGCTGCCTGAGACCCCATGAAGACGGGTGTAGAATAACACAAAAATAGGGATCAGAATGGAGTCCTTGAGTCTCGAGTCTTCAACTGAGGAGGGGAAAGTCACAAAGCACCAGTCAGATGGAGAAAAACCAAGGGGATATGGGGTCTGTCAAGATGTTAGGCCAAGAAAGATCAGGCCTGGAAACTGACCA
>RJWT010008087.1:0-26755 GCA_004365215.1 Cuniculus paca
CTGAGTGACCTTGGGCGAATCACCTCTGCCCCCTAGGCCCGGTCTCCCGGTGAGAATATCGGTGAGCTGGAGTGTCACGTGATCCGAGGGCCCTCCCAGCTTCAGCTCTCAGAGAAAAGGTTTCTCTTTCTCCTTTGGTTTCCTGCGGCGGAGCTGGCTTCCCTGCCTGGGATCCTCCCAGCTTCGCAGACTTCCTCAACCTCTTTTCTTGCTAATTGCGGTCTCCTAGAGCTAAGCAGCGTTCACAACCTACTACCCGGGTCGCCTCCTACCCCCGCCCTTCCTGGCGGGCTGGGATTTCTCCGGAGGTGGGGTGGAACCCCGGGCGAGAGGGAGGGGGAGCGTGTAGCTGCCCCGTGCATTCCTGCGGCTTCCCCGCGGCTCCTCGGCCCCCTCCCCCCCGCGGAAACTCAGCCTCACACTTTCTAGGGATGTTCCGGGGACAGCCGCCAGCCGCGGGCATCTGGGTTGGTCTCTCCCAAGTCCGTGGCCCTCAGCTGGGGGAGGGGGATCTGGAGGACAGAGGACGGAGGACGGACTCCCTCCTCCCAGCCCAGACTAGGCCCAGCTAGCCCCACAGGAGCCCGGGACGCTTCTTTGTCTGCTCTCCTTCCTTCCACCCGGTTTCCGGACTCCCGGCCAAGACCCGCCATTGCATCTCCAGGCCTGGGCGAACTGCAGACCCAAGCCGGGGACGCGCAGCGGCGACTAGGCCCCCTCTCCTGCTCGCCCGCGCCGCCGCTCCGGAGAAGCCGAAATCCCCCAATCGATGCCACCACCCCACCCTCAAGGAGCAGCGGAGGCCCCGGGCCCTCGGCTTTGTGGCCGCTCGCCAGGACCCGGCTGCCGGGGGAGCTGTCCGCCGCTGCGGTGCTGACGCGGGCAGAGCAGCCCGCAGGGGCGAGGGACCGTCCTCGGCGGCCGGGCTGCGGAGCCAGAGCCCACAGCGCGGAGGAGACCGCCCGGTGGCCGCTGTCCGCCTGTGCAGTGCAGACCCGGGGAGGGGCCGGGCCGGGCGCGGGAGCTGTCCCCGAGCTGGTCCTGCAGGGAGAAGGCGCCAGCGCGCCCCCGCCTCGCCCTGGCAGAGCCGGCGGCCGCCGCGGAGAGCTCCCGGGGAGGGAGAGGCCGGAGGGCGCCGCCTCGGGGACTCGGCAGCGCGGGGCCTGCGGCCGGGGTCTCTGCAGCGAACCCGCTCCGGCGAGGAGGTGGCGGCTCAGCAACAGGGAGCGAGCGCGCGTTCTACGAACCTGTTGGAGGCTGCAGCTCCTCCGCGGCCGACCAGGGCGCCCGGGACCGAGGTTCTGGCGCGCCTCTTCCTCCCCCTCTTCCTCGACTCCTCCGCCAGCCGCTCCCTCCTGCCTGGGTTAGCACATGTGCACGCGGGAGGTGCGGAGCCCCTCTTCTGTCCGTCCCAAGTATCGGCTGAGCTGCAGGGCACCGAGCCGAGAGGCCTCCTCCAAGGGCAGACCCGCTCCCAGGGAGACCCAAGCTTCCTGAGAAAAGAGGCGGGGGCTGGCAGCGGGGACGGGAGAGGGCGCAGCAGAGGTGACTGTGAAAACAAGAGGGAGAACTGGGAGTTCCCCTTCAGACAGTTCTGCCTTGAAGTTTGGGGACTTTTGGGGTCGGTCGCTAGGGCATCCTGCCTTAGAACTCTCTCTCCTTCTCTCTCCCTTCCTGTGACCAATAAACAAATAACAGGTTTCACGACACCTGTTCGGTTTGCAAACTCCACTGGTCTAACTGCCTCTTGTAACTCATTCCTGACTGAACTACCACGTCTCCCGGAGAGATCTTTCCAAAGATATGGTATGTAAGGCACTTCGCCGGCAAAACCGGGAACCCCCCTTCCAGCTGTGTTCCCACCATGACAGGGGATCACTCATTCTGAAAGGCTCACCCCAGTACCTTAGCACCTGTTGTTTGTTCTGTTCGGCTCAGTTTTCTTTCTCTTTACTACTTATGCTTCATTTGCAAATTAAGGTGCTTTTGTTTTCAGTGAAAAAATTCTGACCCCTACGGTAATATCTCTAGGCTCTCCCAGTCTAGTGATAAATTCATCTTGTAGATTTCCTGTTACATCGTGCCATAATTAGTTGCATACATATATCCTCAGCTACCAGGCTCATCAAAACTGGTTCTGTATTTTTCTCTGTATCTCCATCTCCTAGCATGATGATGGACACACAATAGATTACATCTCCAGAATGAATGTACACATGTATAGCAGAATTTAAAGGAACGCCCCTTTCTTTATGTGATTGCTCTTTTGAGTATATTTTTATCACAGCCTGCAAGGCCCCTCAGGGCAGCATGCTTATCACCAATAACTCCCATGAGTCAGAAACACTCCCTATGATGACCTCCATTTTCTAACAAACTGCTTTTAGAATTAAAAAAAAAAGTTGCTATTTTTTTCTGCTTGAGAGTCTCATCGTCTTGACTCACATGGCTGAACTTTTTTTGCCATTTGGATTTTAGCTCCACTGTCACCTCCTCAAAGAGACCTTCTCTAACTACCTAATACTTTCTTCCCCTATTACTCTGCAGCACTAATTTAATTTTTTAGTGCTTATTGCTTTCTGAAATCACTTTACAGTCATCCCTCAGTATCTGTGGAGAATTGCTCCCAGGATCCCCCACTTATACTAAAATCAGGATGTACAAGTCCTTTATGTAAAATGATATAGTGTTTGCATACAACCTAACTACACCCTCCATATACTTTAAATCATCTCTAGGTTACTTATAATACCAAATATAATGTAAATGTTATATAAATAATTGTCATACTGCATTGTATAGGAAATAGTGACAAGGAAAAATGTTTTCAGTACAAATACAAATTTTCCCCAAGTATTTTGAATCCAAAGTTGGTTGAATCTGAGAACATGAAACCAGCAGATACACAGTGCTGACTGTATTTATATATCTACTTATTTAGCTTTGATTTTCCTCCTGTTAGAATTGAAACTACAGTGGGGTAAGGATCGTGCCTGTATTGCAAATCCAGTGTTGGTTAGCATTCTAAGTGGAACTTCTCTTATAGCAATGTGTTTAGAGTATCTTTCTCTTTGCAAAAGCTTGAGCTATTGTTGTGCAGGTCACTATGGAATTATATATGAGGTATAAATTAACTGAGAATGTTTAAGGAAATAGAAGCATATGGCTAGGGAAGGAGAGGAAGTGGAGAGTCTTAGGCTGTGCTGCTCTAACTAATACTACAGACAGGGTAATTATCACAAATAGTAGTGTACTGGCTCATGTTTCGGGTGGCTGGGAAGTCCAACACAGAGGACCTTCTTACTGTGTTATCTCTTAATGGAAGATGGCGAGTGGAGACAGGGGAACTTCTAACCACAATCTGTCTTATAATTGGCATTCATTCATTCATTCGGCTGGAGTCCTCATAATCTGAACATCTCCCATAAAGCCCCCATCTCTTACCTACACTATTCCATTGGGAATTATCTAAGCAACACATGAATCTTGGGTAACACATTCAAACCATACTATGGAGAGTCACAGATACATGACTGTGGAGACCTAGCCCCTTTTCATGATAAAACTATAACAACAACTCACGTCACACCATTCAAAGCATTTCACATTCACAAGCTCATTTGATGTTTATAACAACCTTATTTGGTGGGCATTATTATGACCACTTTATACCTAAAACAATTGAGGCCCAAAAGGCAGACACACGACCAGGATCAAATAGCTTCTAAGTTGTGACGTTATTATTTCTGGTACTGTCTATCATGCATGCTGAGGATCTAGAACGAAGGCATAGCTTCTGGCATCTAGAATTTTACATTAGTAGGAGACACAGACCAACAGTGGATTATAGTACAATCTGAAAAATACTGAGAAAAGATTCTCAACATGAAGAGGTAGGATATGGTGGAAGAGAAATGGATTAAACTATCAAAATTAGAAAAAAATTAAACTTTCCAGCAATAATAGCAGCTTGTTGAGTGCTTCCCAGATGCCAGGTACTATGCTAAGCATTTTATATATTTCATCTCAACTAGTCATTCCTGCTTATTCCAATCTCCATTTTATGGAAGAGGCTGAGTCTCTGAGGAATTGGGTGGCATGACCAAGGTCATGAGACTCATAAATAGCTGAGCTGGAATTAAACCTGAGTTTATTTGATTCAAAACCTAAGCTTGCAGCCATGATGAGCCTCTGAATCTGAGTTTTTGGTGGGTAGTGATGGACCCAGAATTTTAGAATGACTCTCAGGTCATTCCAATAGATCTCCACTGAGAAACACTCATGTAGAGAGAGCTCCCAGACAAGGCTGGGGAGGGATAAATACTACCTGTGGGGAGGAGTTACAGAAGCTGAAATTGCATCTTGAAGGATTAAGTGAAGGTTTACAAGTAGTCAAGAAGGAGGCAGTGTTTCTGGTAGAGAAAGCAGAATATTCAAGGGCCTTGGAGTGTGACAGTAAAGGGCCTGTCAGAGGTTTGATGTGATGGAGTATACTACTGATGTGGGGGTAGAGGATGGGAAATTGGGCTGGGATTCATTTGGATGCTGCTGTTATGTCTTTGTCTCATAGGCAGCAGAGAGCTATAGATAGGTAAGAGCTCTGTTTTAACAACTGCTATCACTGCCTTGATTATCCCCATGGTAACAATGTTGGATCAATCCTTTAAACTTTGCAAATTACTTTCTACTGACATTGGAAATATCACTGTGGAGTGATGTGGGTCTGAAACTCAAAGAGGGCACCATGCCTGTAGGGTTATTATTGTTGTCCCCTAAAACCTAGCAGAAAGCCTGGACCCGTGGAGGTATACAGTAAGTACAGTAAGATTCCAGGAATCTGATTTAGAGGCAGTTACAATAATTCAAGTAAGATAAGGTATGAGAAGCATCACTTAGAAGAGAAGTGAATGCCTTTTTGTACTGTTGACTCTAGAACCTCTGAGAGCCTTAGGGAGGCTGAAATTTAGCTTTCTAAAATAGTTGCTGAATAATTATAATTGTTTCCCTTTCCCATATACAGAAAAGCATATTAAAACCTAGGCGGCCAACACCCTATCAAATCAGAACTTCCTCCTTTGTATACATTTTATGTCTTTTGGCTCCTGGATTTTGGTCCTGATGGTCTCCATTATCTGACAATGACATCATTTTCCCCTGTGCTTTAAGGGGGTGATCACTATGCTAATGAAACTGAATCTTGGCTCAGGAACTAATATTCACCTTCTGTCTCTCCACCCTTCTGGGAAGTCCACATGGTCCCTGATAACAGCTATTTCACAGAGGGCTGCTTGGTGTCTGTGCTGCTTGCTTTGCAACAGTCACATTTTCCTTTCATTCCTTAAGTACGCATCTCCCCTCTGGTCTCTGGGTCATAGATCCTTTCAAGGATGACTATTCTCAATATTAAAGCCTCAATATAAATGACTTCTTCATAGAGAAATTTGACTTACACACGTTGTCCAAAATAACTTCTCGCCCCTAGTTACATTGTATGCTGTTTTATTTTTCATAAGGCTTGCTGCTTTGTAAACCATCTTGCTATATATTGTTTATTCTGTATTTCTTTCACTGGAATGTGATCTCCATGAGAGCAAGAACCATGACTGTTGTGTTTATCTTTGAACTTACGGTCTTAGTCTGCTGTGAGCTATTATACTTGAAATTAGGTAATTTGTGAAAAGAAAAACCAAAAAAAAACAGAACTTTTTTTCCCTCAAATTCTGGAGGCTAGGAAATCCAAGATAAATGATCTGGCAACTATTTAAGGACCTTCTTGCTGTATCCTCTCATGGCAAAAAGTAGAGGGAAAAGGGGGACAAGCACTGTGTCTTCAGAAGACAGAAAAGCAGAAGAGAGAGAAATCATACCCATAGCCCTTTTTCATAGAGGCAAAGGTGGAGACCTCATGATCTAAACACTTCCTCAATGGTCCGATCTCTCAGCAGTGCTGCACTGGGGATGAAGTTTTTAATACGTGAGTTTGGGTGTTTGCATTCAGACCACAGCATCCACAGTGCTGGGCAAAGTGACTCAATGTATGTCTGTTGAATCAGGGAAAATGATGCCCTCTCTACTCTTTTTGTATGAATGAGCTCCAGTGTCCGGGCACTACACAGCACCTCAAATACTATAAAACTGTCACACAGTGAGTTGTTAGGTAGAAAATTTCTAACATTATCCATTTTGCACATGACTTGTTTTCCTATTTTTTAAATTGATGTTCTTAAGTCCCTGTTGTCATAATTTTGGCAAGTCAATTTATATTAATTTTTGAAGAAAATAGAAAACAAATAACTCTTGAGCACATATTATGTGTCACCCAATCCTTGAAAGGGTCATTTGAAGGGAAGTGTTATCATCCCTAGCTTATAGATAAAGAAATAGGGACAGAGACACAGGTAGAATAAGTGCTCACAAAAGTAGTCCATTTGAATTGCATGAAGATTAGTTGCCTGAAGTCAGTACACGTCCATGTCAGGAGATGCTATAGAATTCATGCCATAATTAATTGCAGTATTTACTATCAGGTTTAAAGATTGACTTTGGAGAATAGAGACTCAACTTCTAGGCTTGGTTTTACTGCTCACTAATTTTATGACATTAGGCAAGCCACATGAAACTCCTGATATGCAAAATGCAAATAGAATAGAACTTTCTTGTAAGGATTATTGAGCAGACTAAGTGGCAATATGCCTGTAAAGTGCTTGAACATGAGAAGAGATCAGTAAATATTGGCGGTATTATTGTTACTGCTTTGGTCCTTTGTTGTGTATAGCAATTCAGTTTACTATTTGAAGATTTTGCTGAGGAGCTGCAGTAAGAGATAAGATAATTAGAAGTAATTAGTACAGAGATTTAAAGGTGTATGTACAATTCTTCAAACAAGAACTTTGAAGACTGGTCTTCTGATGAACAGAACTGCAGTTGCACAGGAAATAGTACTGAATCAACAAATGTGATCATATCAAATTAAGAAGCATCTGCACAACAAAGGAAAAAACGAACAGTAAAGAGAGAACCTACAAAACAGGAAAATTTTTTTGCTAGCTATTTTTCAAACAGAGGACTAATATCGAGAATATATAAAGAGCTACAAAATTAGAACGCTCCCACAAAGTCTCAGTCAAAAAATGGGCAAGTGAAATGAATAACCATGTCACAGAAGAAGTACAAATGGCTAATAAATGCACAAAAAAATACACAATATCACTGGTTGTTAGAGAAACACAAATTAAAATAACACAGAGATTCCATCTTACCCCAGAAAGAATGGCCATCATCAAGAAATCAAACAATAACAAATGCCGGTGAGGTTGTATGTGTGTGTGGGAACCCTTCCATGTTGTTGGTGGGAATATAAACTAGTACAACCATTATGTAAGTCAGTATAGAAATTTTTCAAAAAACTAAAACTAGAAATTCTATTTGATTAAGCTATTCCACTTCTAGGTATCTTCTTGAAAGAGTCAAAGACATCACACTACAGTGATACATGAATGCCCATGTGTATAGCAGCACAATTCATAGTAGCTTGTTATGGTTTGTATATAGATGGCCCCCCCAAGCCTCATGTAGTTATGGAAGTGGCTGAATCTAACATTTATGATTGATTTGTTGTGTAGCACTGGGATTGGCAGTGTGAGTTCTGCACCCGCCCAGGGGTGGACCTGACATACAATGTAAGGTCGGAAAGGAAACATGCTTGTCCCACCTTTGTGCGGTTTGCTCTTGCTTCTTGCAGCTGCCATGAATGGCTGCCCCTCAGCCACGCCACCCTGCCCTGGAACCAGCTGAGTATGGACTGAAACCCCCAAAACTGTAAGAAACAAACCTCTCCTCACTTCACTTTGGGCATGAGGTATTTTGTCTCAACAACAAGAAAAAAGTAACCAAGACATAGCTGAATCTTAGAAGCAGCCCAAATGTTCATCAACAGATGAATGGATAAAGAAAATGTGGTATTTACACACAATGGAGTACTACTTTCCCACAAAGATAGGCAAATTTCAGTCATTTTTATGAAATAACTTTGAAATCATAATGTTAAGTGAAATAAATCAGATACACAAGCTCAAATATTCCATGATTACTCTTATATGAGAAACCTAAATCATAAATAAAGAGCAAAATAAAAGATAATAGGAAGTAGTGAGCTAAATCTTTCTCAAATGGGAGATTAAGAGATGGAAGGAAGGAGGAGGAAAAGGGATTTTAAAGAAAAAGAGCAAATGTTTCAACAGGTCTCTAATTCCTTGTGCAGAAGATAACAGGCTCAGAGAAAAGTACTGGCCAAGGTCATAAAGTTTGGATTCAAACCCAAATCCACCTGACTCCCAAGCTTTGGTATAATTCAGGTAATTGAAGTACTGGTCCCTTCTCCTGGGTTATGAAATCCCAGCCCCTCCCCAGACCATGTGTCTGCCACAGAGATAGAGAAAACCCACAGATAATCCCTAAAACTCATTTGAGACCAATAATCAATCCAATTATCTCACTACTAAGCTGCTTATTATGGCAGAGGACAAGAGGTTCGGATGGCCAGGGTCTGAAGCTTCTCTGGGCTCTGCCCTGACTGGGAGTGGGGGATGTCTGAATGTCAGGGTGGGAGGCACCGTCCTGCAGAAAGGTGGCAACAAGCAGATCCTGACTCATGGTTTAAGGATGGCATCTCTAAGGACAGTGAGATCTGTGACACTCTTGGACTGCTGAGAGGTCAAGACTTTATGAACATTTTTCCAGTTTCATCTTTCTTGAGAGGAAGTACTCTCAGTGCCTCAGTTTCTTTATCTACAAAATGGAAATAAAAACATTTGTATTGCAGGAACCTTCGATAATACGGGGCGTGTTTGTGAATGTGCATGTATAGCAGCATGCTAGCACACTATTTTTATCTCCATGTTAGCTGAAGCCACAGATATTAGAAGAAAACATAGACACCAAGCACTCTCACACAAAACGATGTACCAGCCCAATCATGAAAGATACACTAAATGATTTTGAAACAAGCTTGGCTGGCTTTGAGGCCATAAAATTTTGAATTTAAAGAGAGAAGGGATTTCTTTGGAGTCCATTGGATTTCTGGGTATTGCCCTGCCCTACCACTGCCATGAGGGAGAGAGAAGAACTCTCTAAGAGTGAGAGAAAAATTTCAAAGAAAGTCACTGGAGAATCTCATATGAATCTCCTGACACGGGAGTGGGGGGGCATTTACATTAGTCTCCCTCATGTGTGGGAAACCCTGAAAGCAACAGAGTATAGTTAGCTGGCAACATTGACTATTTCAGCAAATATTTATTAAGCACCTACTATATCCCACTAGCAGTTCCAGATTCTCAGAAATGATCAATAAGCAAAAAAAGACAAAGAACTCCTAACTTTGAGTTGCTCACCCTCTTGCAGGGGCAGGGGGATATATAATAAACATATAAATATGTAAGACATTTATTGAGATCATTGTTATGGAAAAATTAAAACAGATATTATTAAGGGAACTGAGCATGTTGACTTTGTTTTCCTGAAGAGCAGAGAAGACTTCACTTATAAGGTAGCATTTAGCAGAAATTTGAAGGACGCTAGGGAAGGAGCCAAACTGGTTAGGTAACAAGGAGTACAAAGACCTTGAGGTGGCCAGCATATTTGAGGGGTTGCGAAGAAGCCCTTGAGATGGTGTGAATGAGGAGAAAATGGTTGGAGGGGAAGATCAGAGAATCAGAGATAAGCATGACTCAGTTCTATGGTAAGAACATTGAGTTTTGGTAGGTATTCAATAAACACTGAACAAAGAAAGACAGCAGGGGGACAGAGGGAAGCAAAGGACCTGAATTCTCCTTGAAGCTGGTTGGATTCAATCAGGTACTTTGCCCAGTGGGACATAATAGCATTGTCACAGGGTCTGGCAATAGACCAGATCATCTTCCAGATTCACAGAATTCAGGGTGCTCAGAACCAAGAGAGCCATAAACTAGGCTGTCCTAGCCAGCATGTTTCTATACTGAACAAGGGACCACGAATTTGGGCTCAGTTGGTCTTTCTTTGATATTTGGGAACAGTTATGAGTTTGATTTTCCAGAGACATTTTCCTAGGAAGTCAAGGCCAAGAACTTTGGAGTTAAAGTTTCTTCTCTGTCACCAACCATTCAGAAGTTCTTGGCCTGAACCACTCAGTGTGTTTACCTGAACAGTAGAGTTCCTATTATCTACCTTTCAGAAAAGATGTGAGGCTCCAAGGTCATGGAAGGAAAGAAACTCGATAAACTGTGGAAAGGTGTGCATGAAAACTTACATTCACACAAAAACCTGTGCCCAGATGTTCATAGCAGCTTTATACAGAATTTTTCAAAACTTGGAAACAGTCAAAATGTTCTTCAGTACATGAATGGGTAAACAAACTGTGGTGCACTCAAACAAAGGAACTTGAGTGTTAAAAAAAATGAGTAACAAGGAATAAAGAGAAAATTTAAATGCATATACTAAGTGAAAGAAACCAAACCAAGAAGGCTATATACTGTATAATATCAACTCTGTGACATTCTGGAAAAGGCAAAATTATGAAGATAATAAAAAGATAGGGGTTGCAGGGGCTGGTGGAGAGAGGGACAAACAGGCAGAGCACAGCAGATTTTAAGAACAGTGAATCTACTTTATATGGTAATATAATGTTGGATCCATGCTATAATACTAGTCAATAGAATTTACACCACCAATTGTGAATCCTAATGTAAAGTACAGACCCCTTGCGGCGAATCTATGGCACACATGCTGTAGCGGGTATGCAGAGCCCTCTCTGTTGGGACATGAGCCAAGTGTAAAGGTTGTTTCTTCTAAACTCAAACCACAGTATTCAGGTTTAATTGCAGTGTTGGTATTTGTGATAAGTAAGAGGGTTTTGGTTTGCAGTTTGGGCACTCAGTCTCTAAAAGGTTCACTATCACTGCTATAAACTTTGGGTGATAATGATAATGTGTGAATGCAGTTTCATAAAATGTAAAAAATATACCACTCCAGTGTGGGGTATTTATATTGGGGGAGGTCATGTATGTGGGCAGGAGTAATGGGTATATGTGAAATCTGTATATTTTGCTTACTTTGGCTGTGACTCTAAAACCATCCTGAAGTTTATTCTCTGTCTCTGTCTCTGTCTCTGTCTCTCTTGAGACAGGATCTCACTATGCAGTTCAGGCTGGTCTTGAACTCACTATGTAGCTCAGGCTGGCCTCACACGATGATCTTCCTGCTTCAGCCTTTCAAGTGCTGGGATTACAGGTGCATGCCACTGTCTCTGGCTTAAAGTTCATTTTTAAAACTGTGAGTTGACATGCATTACTATTATCATCATGGGGCCAGTTAAGTACTTAACATATTTTCCATCCACGAAGTGTGCACAGCTTGTGGCCTAGAATTAACTTTCACCTTTCTAACATCCGTTTCTCCCTTCCTAAGAGTGTCTTGCATCGTGTCCCTTCCTAAGAGTGTCATGTGGTTGGTTAGCATTGACTGTGGCTCCAGAGGTTGGAACCAGTCAGCTTAGACCAAGAAGATAGTATATTCTATCTCTTGATTACATGAAAATCAGCCAATGGCATATAATCCAAGACAGCCAATCAGAACCAATTAGACTTAATTCTGAGACTTGTACTAAATGGTCAGAAAGTGGGTTTGTATAATCTTTGGAGACACTAACAGATGTCCTGTGATCAAGAGGAGGGCTTGCTTTACATGGAGGCCTTTATAATGAATGCACTGTTATAGAAGGGAGGGAGCAGAGATGGAATGCAACTGAATGCTTGGTGGAATCATTTGAATATCTGGAGCAAGTCTTATCTGAAGCTGGATCTACATCTGCCTCTTTCTATCCTATCAGGCAGCATATTCTCTTCATTGTTTAAACAAGCTTGAGTTGAGTTTTCTGACACTTTTAACTTAATGAGCTCTAATTAATATATAGTGGGTTTTCGACCCCTAATAGTTGGTGCAACAAAGTAGGATTTGGAATTTCCTATGTGAAATATTTTCCATACATATCCTGCCCCAAGACACAGTCCCCAAATGGTAAGTAATTCATTCATATAAGTTTTTCCATGAGCATAGCATAGTTAATTGCTGTTTGTTTTTCTGTAATTGGGATGGTCTGGGATAAACGTCAGCATCATGGTCTGGTCCTTGGCATTGGGTAGAATTGTCTTCAGTTACTTCATGAAAGAGGCTAATATACATGGAATGAAGTATACACAAGTAGTGAAGATGAATAGCCAAATATCCATATGAAATACTTGGATACATTTGCAGATACATATCCAAATACACATAAGGAATGAAGAGGAGTGCCAAGGACAAGTAAAGAGGATTAACAAAGATGAAGAACCAAGGAAGTGGAGACAAGTGGAGAAGCAGAGTGGGAGGTAGGATAAGAACAGTGCATGATGAGGCTTTGGCATGAGCCAGCTGTCCTTGATGCTTTTTCTCTGTGGGTGCAAGGAAGAGCTAGGCATCTACTCATGCAAGGGAAACTGGGGGTGAAGGAAGATCCTGAGAGGTTGGGAAACACCTTCTTCAAGTGTTAAGGAAAAAGCAAGTCCGGTAAGGCAGAACCTGACAATCAAAGGATGCAACACTAGTTCAGGCATCTAGAAGAGGTTATTGCTTTCTCTTATGGATAATTTTATGTGTCAACTTTATTGGGCTTTTGGACGGTGTTTAAACATTTCCAAATGTGTCTGGGAGAGTATTTCTGAAAAAGAATAACATTTGAACTGGGGGACCTAGTAATGCAAATGCATTTTTTTTTAATTTTTGTGGCACTGGGGATCAAACTCATGACTTCACTCTTGCCAGGCAGGCACTTAAACCACTGAGCTAAATCTGCGGTTCTTGTCTTTTTGAGACAGGATCTCACTGTGTAGTTCAGGCTGGCCTTGAGCTCACTTTGTAACCCAGGCTGGTCTTGAACTCGCAACGATCCTTCTTTCTCAGCCTCCTGAGTGCTGAGATTATAGGCATGAGCCACCAGGCCCAACTTTTTGCAAGTGCATTTGTGAGTGGGCATCTAGATGACGTAGATTGGATATCTACTGAGGGTCTAAATAGAACAAAAAGTAGAGGAAGAGAAAATTAACCTTACTTGATTGCTTGAGGTCTGATCTTGATATTCTCCTGCTCTTGGCATTTCTGTTTCTCAGGCCTTCAGACCCCAACTGGAACCTTCAGCATCAGCTATCTCATTCTCATTTTCATTCTCTTTAAACTATGCCACCAGGTTTCCTGGGTTTCCAGCTTTCAGAGAACAGATTGTGGGACTTCTCAGCCTCCATAATTTTGAGCCAATACCTTATAATAAATCCCCTCATATATGTATATATATCTACATATCTTCACATATAGTATGCATGTATGTATATATGGAAATACATATGAATATATGTATATATGTTTCAGAGAAAGAAAACCTAAGTATGTATGTACACATGCACACACACACACACACACACACACACACACACACACACACACAGAGTTTGTTTCTCTGGAGAGCCCTAATACAATTTCCTAAGACTAACTGGAGACCAGAAAAAAAATTCTACTCAATATGAACCACTTCAAGTAGGTATTAAAATTTTGACATAAAGACAAGTTGATAAATCTGTCTTGGACTTTGTCAAGAGTTTAAAACATGAAATAAAATTAATGATATCCTATATTTAATAAAACAAAGTTCATAATTGAAACTATGCGCTGATTGTAAAGACAAATAAGAATCAAATCAGGTGTCGCTGAGAGTGTATTTTTTCCGATAAAATGTTAGACAGCTCATTATTACCTCTTTTATTTTTCATCTGACTTTTGCAGTACATTTATCAAGAGGATTATTTTTGCACAAAATATTCATGGACTTTGAAATTTTCCCCAAGGGTGTCTTCTCATATTTGGAAGTAAAAATTACCCTCATTGAAGTGCTTTTGCATCCATGTGCACAGTGTTCCAGTTATTGTTACTATACACTAACCTGCTCCAAAATTTAGTGGTTTGAAACAACAACAATCATCTACCTAGCTTAAAATCTGCAATTTGGGTGGGGGCTGGCAGGGAGGCTATTTTCTGCTCCCTGTGGGTTTATTGGCTGGGGCTGGAGTATGCACGTCCCAGGCTTTTCACTCACAAGGCCGGCCGCCAAGTTGCTGCTCTTAGCTGAGAATTGGGGGTGCCTCCATTCCTGCCCAGCTTGGGCCTCTTCATGTGACCCACTCCAGAGCCTGGTCATCTTTCTACATGTCTGCATTCCAAGAAAGAGCATTAAAAAAAAAAGGCAGAAGTTATGGGGCCCTTTCTAATCTAGCCTTAGAAGTCAAAATCAAAAGTCAACTCCTGCCATATTCTATTGGTTGATCAGTCACTAATTCTTCTCTGATTCAGGGGAAATTGATACAGACTCTTTATGGGAGCAATATCAAGGAATTTGGGGTTATGTCTTGAAACCACTACAGAGAGAGGTAAGAGACGGCAGGTGGAGTAGAATTGGGGGGCAAATCACAGGGTCTTTGAGACCGGGAATTGATGGACATGGAAAATAACTATTTAGTAAGGAGAAAGAGACTAAGAGCTCTAGGAATCAAGAAAGAACCAACAGCATAACTAAATATCGTGGAGGAGCAGGAGACAATGCGGAGAAAAGGACAAAGTAGTCTGCCACTAAACCCTGGCTTCCAAGGAGGGAGACCTGATTCAGCAAATGCAAGGTAAGTCTGGAGAGGGCCTGAGCTCTGGCAATAAATAATGGACTGGCAGCAATGACTCCCTCTGTATGGCTGGATAGTTTTAGAGAGAAAATCCACAGCAGCACTTGCTATATTTAGGAGCAATATAATCAGGAGCCATTTTGAGAAAGGATTTATTGGTTACGACTGAGCTTCTGATTCTGGTAAAAGGAACAATCCACTAAGAAAATATAATGATTATAAGTGTGAATGTACTTAATATTGATGTGCCCAATTTTATAAATCACTGTCCACATAAAGGAATACAATGTCCCAATGCAATGGGACAATGCAATGTCCCAATGCAATGATGTCAGTGCTCCACTCCCACCAATAAATGGGTTATCCAGACAAAAAAATTCAACAAAGAGATATCAGAGCTAATATCAGAAATATCAGAGTTAGATCATGTGGATTTAGCAGATATCTACAGAGCATTCTACCCAGAACTATAGAATACCCATTCTTGTCACCTGCTCATGGACTGTTACCACCCAAAAGATTATATTCTAGGTTACTGAAATAATTTCTTACATACTATCAGATCACAGTGGAATAAAACTAGAAAAAATTCACTTTTGAACAATCAGCATAGGTCATTGAAAAAATCAGGTAGGAAATAAATGCCAAAAGTCTCCAGAATCAAATGAAAATGGAAATACAACATACCAGAATCTATGGACTATAGCAAAGGCAGCTCTAGAGAGAAGTTTTCGGCTATGAATGCCTGCATTAAAGAATCAGAATGATCCCCAATAAATCACCTAATCATGCATTTCTCTTGTTAGAAAAACAAGAACAAATCAAAACAAAACTCAACAGAAAAAAACAAATAATAAAGACCAGAGTTAAGATGAATGAAATAGATGCTAAAAGGCCAATACAAAGGATTGATAATCCTGGGTGTGGTGGCATGTGCCTGTAATCCCAGCACTTGGGAGGCTGAGGCCAGAGGATCGGCATGAGCTCGAGGCCAGGCTAAAGGACAAAGTGAGATCCTGTATCAAACATACAAACAAACAACAACCAAAAAAAGATCAATAAAACAAAGAGTTGGTCCTTGGAGAAAATAAACAATATTGATAAATCCTTAGCCAAATTAACCAAAATTAAAAAAAGACATAGATAAATGCAATTAGAAATGAAAAGGGGGATATACACCATTGGGATCTCAAAGATTATTAGCAACTCCTTTGAAAAACTATATTCTAATGAACTGGAGAATCCTGGAAAAATGGATACATTTCTACACACTTATGACCTACCAAAACTGAGGATATAAAAAAATCTAAAGAGATCAATTAAAAGCAATGATAATGAATCAATAATAAAAAGAAACCAAGAAAAATCTAAGACAAAACAGGTTCATGGTTGAATTGTAGAGAACTTTTTTTTTAATTTTGAAAAAGATAAAAAAAGATACAAAATTTCAAAACAATAATAGGAGATAAACAATGGTTAATATATTGTATATTATTATCTTAAAAGTAGTTGCTCAGCTTATAAGATAAAGACATGAGAAATTGATCAAATAATGTAAGCACAAACCATTCTTTTTGATGAAGTAGCAGAGATTAGTAGCATAAGTATTCTATCATATACACATGCACACACACACACACACACACACACATACACATATACATATATACGTATATAGTCTTACTTCTTCTCTTTTCTTCTTTTCCCCATTCCAGTTGTTCTTTCCTTTTGAGCAGTTTTTTCCCCTTTTGTTTTCACAATATCTAATTATACATTTTGGGCCTTATTTACTCTTAGTTTTTTTATACTTTGGAAACAATGCTATGTTTACACATGCACGTCTGGTTTATTTCACTCATAAGTATGGTCTCAAGTTACATCCATTTACCTATAAAAGCTTTGAGTTTATCCTTCTCTATACCTGAGTAGTACTCCACTGTATAAAAATACCACATCTTTTTTATCCATTCTGTGGCTGATGGGCATTTGGGTTGTTTTCAAGATTTAGCTATTACAAATTGTGCTGCTACAAACATGGGTGCACATATATCATTGTGGTATGATGTTTTCAATTCTTCTGGGAAAATACCCAGAAGTAAAATAGCTGGGTCAAATGGAACCTCCAATCCTAATTTTTTGAGGAATCTTCATTCTGATTTCCACAGTGGTTGTACCAGTCTACATTCCATCAATTGTGGAGAAGTGTTCCTTTTTCCCCACAACAGTGCCAACATTTGTTATTGGTTGATGCACGAATCCAAACAGAATTGAGACAAAAGCACTTCATCTAGGAGAAACTTAAAATAATAATATAAAGCTTCATGAGGCCCTTCTCTCAGATGGTGAAGATCCAGTCCTGAGTCACTCCCTCTAGATACCTGGCCCTCTGTTTCCGCATCTGAGTCTTTAGAGCTGAAGTCGTCATGGCTCTGCTCTGCCTTTCTCCTCTTGTACCTGTCAATGAACTCTGTCAGATAGGACATTTCTTTGCATTGCAAATTATAAACTTTTGCTTCAGCAACTCCTTCGCTGTAGGTGCAAAGCTCGGCTCTTTATTCAAACAAGACTCCACGAACTCCCTGAGGGGCTTGCTGTCATTTCCCTCTAGTGTTGGGGGATTGTTCTTTGGAATGAGGAATAAAACTTTCATGGGATGCAGCTTAGAATGGGGTGACTCCCCCCTTGCCAGTTCTATAACTGTGGTGCCCAGGGACCAGATGTCTGCCTTTGAGTCCTATGCTGACTGATGACCTCAGGCACCATCCAGAAATGGGTGTCCACGAAGGTGTTCCTCTTTATCTGGGTACCTGTTAGCTGGCTGACCACTCCAAAGTCAGCCAGCTTCACGTTTCTGTGTTCAGACAGTGGAACATTGGCTACTTTAATATCTCTGTGGATCTTCTTTGAGTGCAGGTAATCAAGTCCCTTCAGTATCTCTCAATATGGTAGCAATCTGAGTTTCATCTAAAGGGCCAGGTTCTAATAGATACAGTGCAGAGCCACCACCAAGATACTCCATTATTATCCACAATGGTGTATCCTTCTGATAAGATCCATAATATTGGTTATGCATGGGCTGTTGCACTGACTCAGCACTATGATTTTTTGTTGATTGTCCTCTATGTCATCTTCAGCTTCTTCTAGATTAATGATTTTTATGGCAATCACCTTCTGAATTTTATTGTCAATGCCTTGGAACACCTCACCAAAGGAGCCCTTTCCAATCTTCTCTAGTTTTATAAA
Source organism: Cuniculus paca (assembly GCA_004365215.1). Taxonomy (NCBI): domain Eukaryota; kingdom Metazoa; phylum Chordata; class Mammalia; order Rodentia; family Cuniculidae; genus Cuniculus; species Cuniculus paca. The sequence continues at coordinate 17,973 of RJWT010008087.1, forward strand.
GAGCTCCTCTGAGTCTGTTCTCAGGCTCTGTATGACAGACAGGCCCGACTGCACTGGGGAGTGTGCCATGGCCTGGGAAGGCGCTTCCTGGTTGGGACAGCCAGACTCAGTAGAGCTCAGTGGGCTGTGTCCCCATGTGCAGGGCAGGGAGCAGGGCAAGAACTGCAGGGCCTGAGCGAGGAGCCACCTGCATGGAGTTGCAGGAGCCAGATGGGGCCTGGGCCTGTAAGCTGGCCCTCTGGGAGCAGGAGTATACATTGTTTTCTTAGTCTCAATTGCATTAATTTCTGCTTGGTCTTTATAATTTCTTCCTTCCTATGAGCTTTGGTCTTGACTTGTTCTTTTTCTAGAAGCTTGAGGTGCAGCACTAGGTTGTTTATTGGTGCTCATTCTGTTTTCCTGATGTGAGAACTCACCACTCTAAATTTTCCTCTTCAGACTGTTTTCATTGCTTCTATCTTGGTTACTTTTCTCTTGTTGTTGAGACAAACTACCTGATGCCCAAAATTAAGAAAAGAAAGGTTTATTTAGCTTACAGTTTTTGGAGGTTTCAGTCCATACTCAGCTGGTTCCAAGGCAGGATGGCATGGTTGAGACACAGCTGTTCATGGTGACCACAAACAAGAAGTGAAAGGGCAAAAGGGAGGAAAAGCACACCTCCTTCTCGCTCTTATATAGTATGCTGGCTTCCTGCCCCTGAGTGGGTACAGCACTCACACCACCAATCCTAGTGCTAGACAATGAACCAGTCACAAATGCTAGACTCAGCTGCCTCCATGATTGCATGAGGCTTGGTGAGGGGGCCATCTGAACACAAACCATGACAGCATCCCACAGGTTCAGGTGTATTGTGTCTGCATTTTCATTTAATTGTAAATATTGTTTAATTTCTTCTTTAATTTCATCTGTGACCATTGGTTGTTCAGAGGGTGTTATTTAATTTCCATGTGTTTGTGGAGTTTTTGTGGTTTCTTTTGCCATTAATTTCCAATTTCATTGCACTTGGTCAGATAATATGCATGGGATAATTTCAATTCCTTTCCATTTATGTAAGCATGTTCTATGGATCAGTATATGGTGTATTTTAGAGAATGCTCCATGTTCAGATGAGAAAAATGTGTATTCTGATGCTGTTGGGTAGAACGCTCTGTAAACATCTATTAAGTCCATTTGTTCACATGTTTGATTCAGTAGTTATTTCTTTGTTGACTTTTTGTCTAATTGCTCTATCTCTTTGTGACAATGGACAATGGGGTATTAAGGTCCCCCATTATAACCATGCTATTGAGTATTTGATTTTTTATGTCTATTAATATTTTCTTGTATAGTTAGGTCCTCCTGTATTTGGTGCATATATATTTATGATTATTGTCACTTCCTCTTGAATTTTTCATCTAACAAGTATGTAGTGACCTTCTCTTTCTCTTTTGATCATTTTTGGTTTGAAGTTCACATTATCTGCAAACAGAATAGCTACCCCTGCTTTTTTTCTGGCTTCCTGTTGCATGGAGTATTGTTTACCCATTCTTTGACTTTTAGTCTATGAATCACTTTTTGAGTTAAATATGTTTCTTATATACAGTGTATCGTTGGATATTATTTCTTTATCCATTCTGCCAATCTGTTTCTTTTGATTGGTGAATTGAGGTCATTTACATTCATGGTTATAACTGATATGTATTGGCTTATCTCTGTCATGCTATTTTTCTGTTATTGGTCCCCTGATTTCCCCCTCTGTTTATTTGCTTGCCCTGCTTGGTGGTTTCTTTCTGTTGTTCTGGGAATTGTGATCATTTTTATCTCTCTCTAGAATATCCCTCAGTACTCTCTGTAGGGTTGGTTTGGTGGTCATGAATTCCTTCAGTTGTTCTTTATCATGGAAGTATCTTATTTTTCCATCAACTTTGAAAGATAGTTTTTCAGGGTACATCAATCTGGATTGGAAGTTATTTTCTTTCAGGACTTGAAATACTTCACTCCAAGCTCTTCTTGACTTGAGGGTTTGTGTTGAGAAGTCAGTTGTGATTCTAATGGATTTTTCTTCATAAATGATCTGATTCTTTTTTCTAACAGCCTTTAATATTCTGTATTTATGCTGAATTTCTGGGATCTTGATTATTGTATGTCTGGCTGTAGATGTATTTTGGTTATGGCTTTTTGGAGTTCTATATGCCTCACTTATCTGTATGTGAGACTCTGTCCCCATGCTTAGGAAATATTCTGCTATTACTTCTGCAAATAGTTTTTTTTTTTATGTCATTTGTGTTGACTCCTGCTTTTTCATTGACATAAGTCTTATATTGTTTTTCTTTGCATCATCTTGGAGCTGTTGAATTTGTTATTTCATGGTCCCTTGTTATTTTTAACAGAACTTTTTTTGTGATCACTAGATGAGATTCTGTTTTCAAGGTCTGAAAGTCTATCTTCAGTTTTGTTCAAGTGGTTTTTTCAACTTTAAATGGAATTTTTAATTTGCTGGTTATCTCCAAATCTGTTTCATGCATTCTATTTTTTTTCTTGTATTGTTCAATCAAAGTTTCCATCATTTTTCTATGCTCCTCTATTTTTTAAAATCTGTGTCTTCTCTAGCTATGCTGCACAATTCCTTCATTATGGATGTTAGTTCTTTTTTTACCCGAGAAATTATTTCTGATCAGATTTCCACTGTAGCCTCATGGATTTGTTTCTTTATTTCACTTGCTATCATTTCAGAAATTTCAAGTGTATGTCTTCCAATATCTTGTATGTTGATGTCTCTTGTACTTGTTCTGGGTGGGCTGGGGATCTGAGATTGCATTTTGCTTTTTCATCTTGTCATTTTCTCATTCTATTTCATGTATCTTTGTCTTTAAGCAAAATGCTGGTTCACCTAACTTACCACCTGTTGGTTCATGTTTTGGTCTTTTCAATCTCACTAGTCTCACCTGTGCATCATTTGCACTTTAGTCAGGGTCCTACAGTGTGTCTGACATTCCCCAGTTGCTGGTCATGTGGTGTAAGGCAGAGCCCAGTCACCTGATTTTTTCCTGTAGGGCTAGTTGGCAAGTCCTGTATTCTTCTGAGGCTGACTAGCCTAGGAGTAATGATGGAAACCAACCATTGGCTTGCACTGTTACTGCTGCTTCAGGTTTTTTTCCAGGCTGTGAGTCCCACCTGTATATTGTGTGCACCTATCCAGATCCCTATGGTGTCACTGGAGATCTCATGGTTGTAGGCCTGGCATGGTCCCCTGCATGGAGGGTGGCCTTACCTGCATGGTTGCAGGCCCAGTGCCTAGAAAACTTTTAAAGAAGAGCTAGTGCCAATGCTTTTCAAGTGATTCAATGAAATAGAAAGGGAAAACATACTTTGAATTCATTTCATGAGGCTAACATCATCTTGATATCAAAACTGGAAGAAGACACAATGAGAAATGGAAACTATAGATCAATATCCTTAATGAACATAGATTCAAAAATCCTTAATAAAATATTTCAAAGCAAATTCAACAATACATTAAAAAGACCATATGCCATGATCAATTTGATTGTATTTCAGGGATGCAAGGATGCTTCAACATACAGAAATCAATAAATGTAATATACCACGTATAGAATTCAGGTTAAAAAATCACATGATCTTCTTGTTACAGAAAAACCAATATCAAACCAAATGGAAGACTCTTCACACCATGGAATCTAGAAGGCAACATTTATTATGCTATTGAGCTGGTGGGAATCAGTTCCAAATCACCAGCCGAGACTGAGAGTGAAACAGAAACTTATATATGTTTTGTAAGCAGGAAGTACAAAAACTGATAGCAGGTTATTTCATGATTGGTTACATACATTGCTGGTGAGGTCATTCTAAATGGATCTACTTAAAATTGTTTATCATAATATAGGAATATTCTGGGAAACAGGAGAGGGGGCTTTTTGCAGGAGAATCAATGTTAAATGTGTCCTTGACTTGGCCAGTCTGTTCTGGGCCTGAAGTCCTTGAAGCAGGTAACACAGCCAAGTTGACTCAGAACATTATCTGCATGCAGACAATTAAGGTTAACTGCGGTTTGCTGTTTAGCTATGTGACAAGCAGCAGGAGCATGGTCACAGGCCTCTAATTGATCTCTAGCTTTTACTATAAAATACTTACAAGTTTGCTATTCTATAAGTGTGCCCTTACATTATAACTGTGCCCCAAACTTCTCAATTGATGCAGAAAAAGCCTTTTACAAAATTTAACATCCTTGTATATAAAAAGCCTAAAGAATAGCTAGGATTGAAGGATCCTTCAGATAAAATCAGTCATTATGGTCATAGACTGAAAGATCCTTCAATACTCTTAGAGACTGAAGGATCATCCTTCAAAATAATAAGGGTTGTAAATGACAAATCCAGAGACATTGCCCTTCCCAAAGAGGAAAAACAGAAAGTATTTCCTTTGAAATCAAGAATAAGGCAAGGATGTTCTTACAGTTAATACACTGTGTCAACTTGAGAAGTTTAGAAGTTTTACTGAGAGACTCAGCAGGGAGCCAGGGTTCTTACTTTGTAAATATCTTCATCCTCTGCAAAGGAAGGCAAGGACATTTTGTGAGTGTTGCACCCACCCTGAAGTGGGGGGGGTGGCCTGTATACAATATAAGCGTAGAGAAGAGGCTTGCCTTTTGTTCACTTTTGCTCTGGCTGCTACCTTGAAGTGTTGCCCCAGTGCCATGCCACCCTGCCTTGGACCCAGCTGATTATGGACTGAAATCTCCAGAAACTGTAAGATAAATAAACCTTTTCTTCCCTAATTTTGGGTGTCAGGTGTTTGTCTCAGCAACGAAGAAAGTAACCAAGACAGATGTCCACTCTCACAACTGTTATTCAATATAGTTCTTGAAATTTTAGCTAGAGCAAATAGGCAAAGAAAAAGCATAAAACAGATACAAACAAGAAACAAAGAAGTCAAATTATCCTTGTTTGCAAATGATTTAATATCCTGCATTGAAGAGCCTCAAGCCTCTACCAAAAGACTCAGAATTAATAAATGAATTCAGCAATGTAGTAGGATATAAAATCAACTTTAAAAGTCAATAGTTTTTCTATACACCAATAGTGGGTGCACATAAGAAAGAAATTGGGAAAACAATTCCATTCACAATAGCTCTGTTATGGTTTGTGACCAAATGTTTCTCCAAAGCCTCATGCAGTCATGAAGGTGTGCTTCAAATCACAATCAATCAAGTTTGTGATTGATTCATGGTCCAATGCTGGGATTATGGGTGTGAGTGCTACACCCACCCTTGGGCAGGTAGCCTGCATACAATATAAAGGAGGGAAAGAGGCTTGCTCTCTCTCCTCCCCTTTTGGTTCTTGGTGCTTTTGCTGTCTTCTGCTTCCTTGAACGGTTGACCCTCTTCCATGCCACCCTGCTGTGGAGCCAGCTGATTACAGACTGAAACCTCTACAAACTGTGAGCTAAATAAATCTTTCATTTCTTAATTTTGGGCATTGGGTATTTTGTCCCAGCAATGAAAGAAAATAACTAAGATGGCTTCAAATAAAACAAAACTCTTAAGGACTGATCTAACCAGGAAGGTGAAAGACTTATACAATGAAAGCTTCAGAATACTGAAGAAAGAAATTGACAAAGACACCAGAAGATAGAAAGAACTTCCATGTTCATGAATTGGCAGAATTAATATTAAAAAATGGTAATATTACCAAAAGTGATCTACAGATTCAGTACAATCCCCATCACAACACCATGACATTCTTTATGGAATAAGAAAAAACAATCTTAAAATTCAAATGGAAACACAATACCTGATATCAAGTTGTATCACAAAGCCATAGTACCAAAAATAATGATACTGGTGTCCAAACAGACTTGCAGACAAATGGAACAGAATAGGGGATATAGAAACAAATTCATGCAGCTACAGCCATCTAATTTCAGATAGAAGCTCCGAAGTTACAGTAGAGAAAAAATAGCCTCTTCACCAAATGGTGTTGGGAAAAATTTTAAAAGACTCAATCTAGACTCCTGTCTCTTTCCTTGTACAAAAATCAATTCAAAATGGACCAAACCCTAGGTATAAGACATGAAGTTTTGAGACTGCTTAAAAAACTATTTGAACATGTAGACACAAAGATTTCCTAAATATACTTCAACAGATAGGAAATAAGAGCAAAAATCAGTAAACGGGACTACATCAAATTAAAAGTTTTGGCATAGCAAGAGAAACAATTAGCAAGGTGAAGAGATAGCCTTCAGAATGGGAGAAAATCTTTACCAGCAACTTTTCTGACACACGATTAATACCTAGAACACATAAAGAACTAAAATTAGAGCCATGATTTGATCCAGCTATATTACTTCTTGATATATACCCAAAAGGATAAAGGTCAGCATACTAAAGTGATACCCACATACCCATGTTTATTGCAGCACAATTCACAATAGTCAAGATATGGAACTAGCCTAGATGCCCATCAACAGATAAATGGATAAAGAAAATGTGGTATTTATACACAATGGAGTATTATTCAGCCACAGGGAAGAACAACATTCTTTTATTGACAAGAAAACATGAGTCTGTGGAACATCATGTTGAGCAAAATAAGCCAGACTCAGAGAGGCAGATAGCATGTGTTTTTCCTAATAAGTGGAATCCAAAAATGATGACAGGAAAGTAGAGACATTATTAGATAAGAGGAAGGGAATAAGAGCAAGATGTGTATGAGGACAGCTAATGAGGGGACGGATATGAGCAAAATATATTATAGGTGTTGACTCCTTCCCACAGAAACAACACTGCAGGGGTAGGGCAGAGGAAGGGAGGTGACAGGGGTATGTGAAAATGATGAAGTCACGTTATGTGAATGTAAAGATCTGCCAAAATGTAGTCAATTAATCTGTAAAAGTTGATAAAAAATGAGCGAAAAACCCACTATAGTCTCCCCTCTGGACTGAGGAGTTTCTGGAATTATTTATGTTTATCTATATGCAAAATACATCTATTAATACTTCTCTCAAATCTCATCCACTAATACGTCATTAGGTACAGGTTCAAGATCTAGGATCTTGTCATGTAAATTGCTTAGCTGTAGATGAGGGTTCTCAGATGCAGGGCTTTGGGTACGGTTCCTTGAGTGCCATTCCTTTTGATCTAAATACATGGGTACTAAATAGACAAGTTATATACCTTCCCAACCTAAATGATGGGGTGAGCATAGAATAATTGCTGTAAACATTTCTATTTGAAAAGGAGAAAGCAAGTCAGTCCCTTTCCATCACCTCAAAAACATGCCCTTATTCCATATTAAGTAATAGGATAACTGACAGAAGTTGTGATTCTGGTAATGTAAGATTTGGCCCCAAATTGGAGTTGTTTAATTTTAGAGGTCCCATCCTTTAATCATTGTTTAGAAGCTTTGATGCATTTATGAGTCTATTTGTTGTTGCACATCTGGTCAACCAAGCCTCAAAAGTTCCTTTCCAGACTAGTGTACTTAAAATCCCTGTCCAGTCCAGCATGTTCTTCCTTTTCCATTATCCCTACAGCAAACATAGAGAAAATGCCATGAGGCCAAAGAATGGATATCGCAGACTATATATTAGCTCATTTTAAATGTTTTTTTAGAAATAATTTCAGGTTTACACAAAAAATAGCAAGAATAATGCAAAGAACTCTAATATATATATATTTTGTGGCACCAGGGATTGAATTCAGGACCTCACCCTTGCCAGGCAGGAGCTTAGGCCACTAAGCCAAATCCCCAGCCCTTGTCTTTTTGGGACAGGGTCTCACTAGGCTGTTCAGGCTGGCCTTGATCTCACTTTGTAGCCCAGGTTGGTCTTGAACTCGCAACGATCCTCCTGTCTCAGCTTCCTGAGTGCTGGGATTGCAGGGGTGAACCACCACACCCAGCACTCTAGTATATTTTTATCCAGACACAAAATGAAGAATTTCAAATAATAACCACACATTTCCAAAAGAGAGTTTAAATGAAAAGGCAGGATAGTTTCTCAGAGTATACAACTGAAACTTGGGCTCACCTCCAGGTATGACTTGAGGATGACTGTTCAAGATATCTGGCAATGGACGTCTTCTGACTACTGGCCAGGAATTTCTCCCTTCCTGGTGATATGACTACACATTTCCATTGGGGAATCATCTTTCATTTTTTGAGGATTGACCTCATCATGGTTCCCTTAAACTAATCAATGATGGGACCCATGTTGGTTCAATCAGGGTGAATCTATTGCAATTATGCTACAATGTGGCATCAAAAACTGTTCTTTCATGATGGACATAAAAGTGGAATTATTGGGCTAGGGATCTAGCTCAGCGGCTTAAGTGCCTGCCTGGCAAGCACAAGGTCATGAGTTCAATCCCTGGTGCTGCAAACAAACAAACAAACAAAAAAGTGGAATTATTAGCACTGGGATCTACTTGGAGGTATCTTAGGAATGCCAGAGACACACACAACCTTATGAAGTAAAAATTGCAGAAGTTGGAATTAACTGAGAGAAAGAAATCAAATCTTCAGCGATGTCATTAAGTTACTGGATTTAGTTTTGCCTGAAGCTACTGGATTCTACTTCTGTATTTTAATGCTCATAGCCAAAACATTACTTTAACTTTTTAAAAGTCAGTTTATGTGAGCTTTTCTACTATTTGCAAACAAAGCTTGCAGATAAATGTGTTCAATACTGGTAGCCATATAGGGACTTGGGATATAGGGCAAGGATAAATGCCAGAGACAGAAAATTTCCCAGTGCCACAGCCAGAGTGTGTCATGAGCTTTGGAGAA
>RJWT010008088.1:0-26740 GCA_004365215.1 Cuniculus paca
CACTGACTGGATTGGCATCATCCCAATTCCAGTAGACTGGATATAAGAGACAGAAAGAGGCTTGTCTCACTCTCCTCTGTTGTTTTAGCTGTCTTTCACTGCTATGACTGTTGCTCCCTCTGCCATGTGCTACTCTGCCTTGGAGCCAGCTGATATGGACTGAAACCTCTATAAACTGTGAGCTAAATAAACCTTTCCTCCTACAACCTTGGATGCCAGGTGTTTTGTCTCAGCAATTAGAGAAAAAGAACTAAGCCAATATATCTCTTTAGGAAGCTGCAGCAAGTCTGAACTTCTGTCAGTTGGATGAGTCAAAATTAAGGTAGGGGTTACCAATATTTTTTAATAAATTCAGATAATACCATTTGTATTATCTATCTAATAATTCACTCAAAATATATTACTCTTTCATGCAAGGTGGTATAAACACATGAAGGTGGGTTGACCTTCATTAGGGATCTGAGGGGACTGGCACACACTGAAAGGTATTAAAGTAGAATACTGTACTGGAGTGGCACAGCAAAAATAAATTATATTTATTAAACTTAATTTTTAAAGTGAAAAAACATACTACAGTCTACAGAAGGATACTCTAGATAAATCACATTTATTAAAATTTTGTTTTATGGAGATAAAATGGCTAATCATCAATTATAAATACAAAGAAGTATTAAATCATGCAAATTAAATATAGAAAAGATTAAATATAGAAAATATTTTCAGTGAAAGGTATATAATTGGCAGGAACAAGTAGAAAACACCCCCCCGCCCCGCCCCCGCCCCCGAAAGGACATCATCAAGAACTTCAGCAATTAATGGAGAAGCCAGTGTCTGAAATGGGACTCTCCTTTGGCGATACGCACACTGTGAATTAGTGTTACTTGCTACACATTTTTTTCATGGGGTGAGAGTTGAGATTTCATTAAAAACACATTCTGCGAAGCTGGTTTTAAAGGTGATGAAACTAGATAGGAAGCAGAGGTCTGAGGGTTGGCAGAGAGCTAATATAGATTCAAGAGAAAGAAAAATCATCATTGATTAGAGGAGACGCTGATGAGGGTTAATTTGACAGTGTTTTTCTCCTAGCAAAATAGGTGCTGCAGGGGGCTATCACTGCTTAGCCAAATGATTCCTTAACACCCTTCGAGTGCTCTGTGTTCACAAGCAATCGTCTTCTCATAATTTAGTTTCCCAAGTAAGAAGAAAATGTATTAATTAGCCAACACAACTATTCATCTGATGGCAATTCTAATTATCATTATGAAATAATAAAGGAACATCGTTAAAAAATAGTCTATGTGAAGTTTGGAAATCACGAGTTGCTGTATTTTTAAGAGGCAGAACAATTCTGTGAATAAAGCCTTAGAGTTTAATATGAATGAAGAAGAAGAGTTCATGTTTGCACCAGTATTTGTCAAAAAGGGAGACTATTATCTTTCAGTATATTCTTTAGGATGTCTGAATTTTGTGGCCATTAAAATGTTTTACATCAATAAAGAATAAATATAAGAATATCTGAATACTCGGATGACCATTTTATAAATTAGTGAGATGGAATTTTCAGTGTTTCCAACAGTTTTCATGTCTACATTGACAATATTGCCAAGTGATAGCTTGAGGAGAAGGGTTTCTTTTTAGGAGTTGGTTAGCTTGTTTAGCAGCTCTTGGGCAGGCAACTGCAAATGTCAAAATAACAACCAACATCTTCCATCCCATTGTTGTGCTTATATTATAATATTTTACAATTATGAAGACAACTACTTTTCTGCAGTATGAGACATTTTCCTGGAATAAAAGTTTAGGTACTTATTTCATAAACTAAGTATCTGACTTAACAACATCAAAACAACATGACTTTAGAGTGCTGTACTAGTTTTACAGAAATGGGCTACCACAAAACAGGCAGACGAAGTAAGTGATATATTAGTAACAAAGTTCAACTGATACTAGGATGTTAGCAATTCAAACAAGCTCCAGTAGAAGTTTAAGTATGTGGTTAGATGAATAACTACAACCTGTGTTGTAGCTGTCAGTATCTGAGTGTGAGTGGATGGATTCTGGGGTTTTTTTTTTGGGGGGGGGGCAGGTTAACTTTTACAGGTAACTGCTTCCAACAACAGCTCATTAATGAAACTGCTGCAGTAATTAAGTAATACATAGTTTTTCATTAAATTACTGTTTTTCTGTTGTTTTCCAGATTTCCATTCTGGGAAAATCCAGTGAACTGACTGCTTATCAAAATAATGGATTTCATGCTGTATAATTAGTTCACTGTTAAAATATCTTTTTATATTATCAAAATCAACACAAGCAATTTATTTTCAGTAAACACAATTTGATGAAAAATGTTAACTTTACATACTGATTTTGAGTTTTAGTCTTACTTAATAAAAAACTTTAATTTTATAGACATATAAGAGTTATAAGTTAAATCTTAGTCTAGTGTTTGAGCATATAGTTATACTGAAATAATTTTAGTCAAGAAGTGAGATCAACAATACTGCAAAATGTTATTCTAGTGTCTCAAACTCTTGTTACCAGTATGCATCGAGTATTGCTCACAGTAGTTAAAAGGTAGAAAAACCCAAGTGTTTGTCCTCTAATGAGACTAAACCAAATGTAGTATACAAACACATAGAATATTATTTCAGCCATAAACAAATTAAGATGAATCATGAAAGTATTATGTTGAGTAAAATAAGCCAAATATTGAATGGCTCTACTTAAGTGAATAAGTAAATTCAGAATATTTATATTTTCTGCCAGGGGCTTGGCAGAGAAGGGGAATTGGTGAATTATTAACTTAAGGGTAACAAAGTTTCTGTTTGAGATGATGAAAAAATTTGAAAACCGATGATAATGATAGTTGTGCAACACTGAATATAATTAAAACTTAATTATATAGCAAAATGTGGTTAAAATGGAAAAGCTTATGCTATGTATATTTTACCACAATAATCACGTTTAAGAGATGCTATTCTAGACTTCTGGAGACGAATGATCAGAGTCTGTTAAGACTTGAATCTAGATTTTCCCCCGTCAAAGCCTCACGCACTCATAGGCAGGGCATTCTGGAGCTGGTTGGATATAGGTGTGTGATATTAACATTAAGGGTGTGTGGTACTCAATTCGCTCACTGATTGGAATTAGCATGGTTCTGAGTGACACCACCCAAAAGGCTGGTAGCCTGGATGGGATCATAAGGAAAAGCAGGTTTGTTGCCGCTTGCTACACTCTGCCTGCTACACCATGAACTGTTTCTCCACTGCCACACCTCTCTGCTATGCTGCCCTGCCTTGGAGTCACTTGACTATGGACTGTAAGCTGAGCTGAAACAAAAATTTCCTCCTTTTACTTGTGGATGTTGTGTATTTTTTCTCAGCAAGGATAAAAGTAACGAAGACAAAGTATACATTCAGTAATCATCCTAAAGTTACATAATGGAGGACCTAAATATCCTTGAGATATGTATGTTATTTTCTAGCTTAGGACTTGAGGGTCTAAGGAGGAGTTGGAACAGACTATAACAATTTTAACTCGATCTAAAATGCTCCATAAAACAAGGGTCTCAGTCTGATATACAAATGGAGTAGCCAAAAATCCATCTATAAAAATGTCTAACAGGAATGTTCTTTTTAAAAAAATTTTTAAAGAGAAAAAAAATTTCAAAACAAAGTAATAGAGTAACAATGGGTATACATTGTGTATTGTTACATTTATTACTCAGACTACAAGATATAAGCATTTAATTTTCCAAACTGTATTAGCACAAACCTTTCTTTTCAATGAACTAAATCAGTAGTGTAACTGTATCAACTATCACATATATATTTTTTTCTTTTTTTGCTGTTCCCTTTCTTCTTTTCTCCTTTCTCCCATCCCAGTTTCTCTTTAACAGAAATATCCTTGACACAGTATAAAAACGTCTATATATTGTGTTTGCACTGAAATATGTATCTGCTCTTACTGTTTACAGCTGAGGCCAGTTTCTTCTGCCCTTCTCCCCCTTCCTTTCATCCTTAACAGCAAAAATTACAGTCATTTTACTTTGTTTAGAAGTATGGGTAGGAGGTGGATATTTTGATGTTAGTTTTATTTTATCTGGCATTTCTGTAAGTGTGTGGGGAGATGAGCCATTAGCTCAATTTTCTCTGCTTCCAGAAGTTGACTGGCACACAGGTTCCAAACAACCAATTCCACTAGAGATATTAAGAGAAGCTAAATGTCATAGTTTTTAATTCTCTTCCTTTGAAGTACTTTCAACAATTTAAAATAAGATTTTGAATTGATTAGTTTTTTTTTCCTATCTTATGAGTGATTCCTCTTAATTAAAAACTTTTTTTTTCAGTGAATCCCAAATTTAAAACTATTTGTTTAATTTTGGAAAGCTGCTAGAGAAGTCTTAAAGATTCTGTCTCTAAAGCTTGTATGGAGTCCACTGATACAGTTTGTAAGTATTTATGTGTGATAAATACATTAAAAATAAAAAGTTAGTTTTGTGAAATAAAACAGATACTGGCAGCAGCCTACTGATGGTCCAAGAATGAAAACAACTGTGTAGGAATCCGTATCATAAGGCTGGCAGGCTCCACTTCCCTCCTGAATTTGGAACAGGCTGTGCTCCTGGGGGTCACCAGCTACCACTCTCCACCGAGGAGCAGCCTTGTGTGCCAATGAGTTCCCTGCTTCCGCGTGTGATGTGGCGCTGGCACAAGGTTCATTCATACTGCCCGTGACTGTCAACTGCTCCTTCTGGTCCTCAGGTGTACATGGTACTTAAACACACTACTCCACTGACCCTGACCTCTGAGGTCCTCTCCAATTCTGATTCTGTGATTCTATTCGAGCACGATAGTAAGAGAAAGAAATCATTCAGCTGACTACAGTCTCCTCATTGCAATTATACACAAGGTCAACGTTCTCTCCAAAGACAGTTGTATCTCCAATATCCAATACGGTTCCAGGTCACTTTATTCTCCCAAAGCTCAAGGAGATTTAAAGTGGTACACTTAAAAAAAAAATGGTATGTACAGAAGAAACAGTGGGAAGAAATAAAACATTAATTATGGTTATCTATCTTCAGATAGCAAAATAAAAGTCTTGTGTGACTTTTTTTATATCTCCTAAATTCTTTATTATATATTTTTTATAATGAGCCAAAACAATACAGGTATGTTATATATAATTACATAATATATACAATTAACTATATATTTATTAGAACATATATAATATATAATGCATATTATATAATTAGAATGCACATGAATATGGAATTGAAAGTACTTATTTATATGGAAATTCAGATTTTCCTTAGCACCAGGGCAGAAAGTCTTTACTTCCTAGACCTTCTCAGGCACATAAAAACTACTGTGGATATCCTCTGGCCTGTGAGTTCCTCTTGATGTGTTTCTGGAACAAACTAATATTCACCCATTACTCCGCTAGAAGGCCATTGGTTCAGAGGCATGAGACCAAGGTTGTGGGTAATGGAACTGTGCTTGTTTTAGGCTGATTTTCACCTGCTCATGCCTAGTTCCATATTTTATTAAGCGAAGCTCCTCTCCCTCTTTGTGTCTGTTCCAGTGGCCTACACTCCACTTTGTTCCTTTTTTAAGGTGACTGCTATAATACCATAGGAAGCACTCCAGAATGTGTGGATGAATCAACAAATAACATTTGCTGATAATATTTAGTGTGTTTAAATAATTATTATGGACAGCCTATGTGAGGAAGGGTGTACCCTGAGCAGCACAGTGAGAAGAGCAAAATACCAGAGGGCAGAAATTTGCTTCAGCATTCACTCTGTTCTTTCACACCTGGAAGGGTGACTTAGCCTAGATTTCACAAGAATGACATTCAACCAACTATATAACCACAGTAAAAACCACAGTGAGATTTATGTTCACCAGCTCAATGTTGATTTAAAACTTTAAGAATGAGAATTTGGACAGCTGCACACTGCCTCTCATGGGCTCTACTGTCCAAGACAAGCAAATGAGCATGATTTCTTGAGATCCTTTCCAGCTTTGTATTCAAGGGTGCCCTTGCCATAGCATCAAACCTTTTTCAGGTGACAAATGCAGAGGCCTGCTTAATTTTAAACCTTAACTTTCTAGTTTTTTACTCAGTACATGGGCCATGCATTCCCAGACTCGTGCCTATAGGTGAACCAGCTCTGGGCAAGTTCCCTCTCCACCCTGCTATTCCACAGCACACTGAGACTGGGCCCTGACTCTCAGCAGCAGGCTGCACTTCATGCAGACTCCTTCCTATGCTGAGCCAATAACATAAATATGCACACCAAGAGAACCAGGCCTCTTCTAAGGGAACAGGTTATAAAGGATGAACACACTGGTCTTCTCAGTACAGAACACCTCCATCTTTATCCTCACAGAGCCTCCAGAACTACTGTTTTTAATAGAAAATGTAAGGGTCAAGGGAAATTCTTCATTTTAAAACTCCTAAAGTAGTATTTATAAACCTATGAGGTGAAAACATCTACTTCTTTCAACCAAGACAGATAGAACTTCCCTTCTCTCTCCCCTCCTCTCTCTCTTCCCCTTTCCTTTCCTTCCCCTCCTAATGGTTTCAGGTCTGGATTATTAAAAAGATAAATGAAGCAAAGTTCTCAACTTTCATTATCTTAAGATTAACAGCACAGGCCACAGTGTTGCATACCTATAATCTTAGCACTCTGGGAGGCTGAGACAGAGCACTGTAAGTTCAAGTCCAGCATGGAAAACTTAGCAAGAGCCTATCCCAATATTTAGAACATTTAAAAAGGGCTAAGATGTTATTTAGTGAGAAAGCCGTGAGTTCAATTCCCAGCACAGGGGCGGGAAGATGGACTTACATCCCGCGTTAAGTTCCCAAGGTGGTCACACGCTGTTAGTTCTGTGCGTTTTCACCCCCAAGAGTATCATACCTAAGGGCATTTTTAAAAATAGAGTTTTAAAAACTGTTTCATACATCTACGGCAAAATGGAAAACCAGCCCCTCTACTGCTGAAAATGCTGTTACAAGAACACTTAAAAGGCAGGCTTGGGGAATTATCAATCCTGTATTTAACTGCCACGGTATCATGCTCAAGTCAAGACCTTTGAGCCACTTTTTAATGAGAATCATTCAATCATCATCACATGACAAGCAGCAAACTTCACAATACTATAAGTTCTCTTTCAAATGACATT
This sequence comes from Cuniculus paca, assembly GCA_004365215.1. Taxonomy (NCBI): domain Eukaryota; kingdom Metazoa; phylum Chordata; class Mammalia; order Rodentia; family Cuniculidae; genus Cuniculus; species Cuniculus paca. The sequence goes on from RJWT010008088.1 coordinate 7,194, forward strand.
TTTTAGATATTCAGGAAAATAAAGAAGGACAAATGAACTGATTTGTTTCCATAGTATAATACATTTTGCATTGATGCCTGATGTCATGAAGACCTTTCTTTGGAAGGAAACTGGTTACAAATTCTAACAAGATAAAATGAACCAGACATTCTGCTCATGTTTCTTGAAATGCTGAGATGGTGTCATATGGGGCACATCACCTCGCCAGAAGTCTCAGGTGCTCAGTGGCTTCCTGGGGTGGGGTGCGGCAGACTCACCACATGGAAAAGGGCTTGGCTACCTCCAGGCATCGCATTGCTCTCTAGTTAAGTAGGTGCCCAACCAACATTAAGGGCAGACTAACCCGACAAGATAGGATAGGGGCTGGGACTGAATGAAACAGATAGCAACGGGTTAAGACTAGGACTCAAGCACTATCTCTAAATCACGAATAGGCTAAGAGAGTTTATATTCTTTGTGCTCACAACTGATTGCCACTGTAATAATGTGAAAAGGTATAGAATATTGAAATAACCTGTACTCAAATCTGGGTGACAGAGTATACACAAGAATCCAGCTTTCTGCCAAAATTTACATAACTTGGTCAAAGAAATGACTTCGCTAATTAACACACCAATATCTCCCCCAAAGGAAGCCCTTAAATAAAACTGCTAGTACTGTATGAACTAATGAAGGACCAGGCCTTAAAAAACTTCAATGGCAATACAACTTAATCAAGAATTGAACTAGGTGAATAAAAATTTAATCCAAGTTCCAAAATAGATGAGCCTAAAGCCATCTGGTCACTCTGGACCTTACTTTCTTTCTAGAAAACATCTTAGATGGGCAAAATTATTTTCCCAGATTCCTTTATACTTGCAATTTCTATTACTTTCTGTTTTAAAAAGTGAGGCACTGTTAGTAGATGCTCAATACATTTCTGATGAACTGAATTTAGTTAATTAACAATGTGTATTAGGACATCCTCCGCAGTCGAACAAGCTTCAGAATGGTCTTGGCTCTACTGCTTACAAGCAAGGGGAGCTACGGTGAATGTGCCCCCTGGTCCTGGTGGTAAAGGTTTAGTCCTAAGCTTGGCACCACCAGGAAGTGGCAGAAGCCATTAAAGGCGAGGCCTAGTGGAAGGTCACTGGGGGTGTGCCCTGGAAAGGGAGAATGGGATCCAGCCTCTTCCTTTTTCATCCAGTCATGAAATGAGTGGGCTTCCTCTGCCCAGAGCTCCTGCCGTGACGTGCAATGGTGATGCAAGCCTAAAGCAATGGAGCCAATCACTAACGGACTGAAGCCTCCAAAGCTATGGCCAAACTAAACCTTCCCTCTTTTAAAGTTGATCTGTCTCAGGTGTTTGCTACAGTAATGGGACACTACCAAACACAGTCTCTTGAGACTCAGTCTCCTCATCTGCATAATGGACAGTAATCCTACCCAGGTGTCCAGCAAATGCCAATCAATGAAACTATGTCAGTCTCTTTCTCTGACAGCTCTTCTCTTGCTTTATGATCAATGCATCATTAAATCGGGCTTCTAAATAAATGCATCTCTCTTCCAGCCGTCAATTCCACTTACATATTTTGCTTGATTTAATTAGCATCATATATTATTACATTTGACTTTCTGTGTTTACTTATGTGTATACATAAATATAGCACTTTAGCATTTCCGAAACATCTATCCTACCTGACTCTCACCAATAAGATATTTTATCATATTCAAGTGGTAAGGAAATTGGGTCTTTGATGGGTTAAAGCTCATTAGGCAGTGGTTTAGCGAATGTCAGTAATAAAATCTGAATCCAGGTCTATCTCTGTTTTTTCTTACATATTTCTGATTCTTTCTCTCTTAAAAAGTTCAATGAAATCATGACTCCTTCTAAGCATTTTTTTTAACTAAACACTGCCTTGCTCAAAGACAGTCCAATTCTCAGCTTCCCTATATTAATAGCTAACATCTACTGAGTACCTGCTGTGAGCTAGGCTACGCACATCATGAAGATCAAATCTTTAAATTCTCATAGCAAACCATGGGCTAAGGCCTACTATTATCACACTTTCACAGGGGTAGAAACTTGGGCAAGCAGAAATTTTAAAATGTACCCAAAGGCACAGTAAATGACAAAGCTAGGTTTTTAACAAGATCATCTGATCTCAAAGCCCTGCTTATAATCACCAAATCACGCCCTACCTTACAAACCTAATTTGAGCACAGAATGAAACATTAATTTATAGAACATCCAAACATTACAAGAGACCTAATAAAACTTCAGAGCTCTCCAGTTAGTTACAGAAGTAAGAAACAACTTCTCTGAGAGCCCCTCTTAGCATTTAGGCCACTGTGCCCACCGAAAGATTTCCATACCTTTCTAAAATTCAACTTGCACACGACGAGGTCAAAAACCAAGATCCAACTCTCCTCAGGCACTAAGCCATTAGGCTAGCTAGCAACAACCAAATTTATAGCTAATAAAACCAGTTAATTGCACAGCATGAGGCACCCTCTCTCTATGCAAAAATTACATGGTTATGAATTTTGAGCAACTCTCACAATCTGATTAGCTAAGTGCTTTATAATATTACTCTACAGTGCAATAGGATTTGATTATTTACATTCCATAAGAGAAATGTTTGCCACATTTATTATGGAAATCTACAAGATCATTTAGAAGAGTTTAGGCAAATTTAATTTTAAAATAGTCTGAAAAGTCCTTTAACCTCTTTTAGGCTCCAATTAGTATCTTGTAATACCTGGATTCTTCAGCTAAATTAATAATGATTTTAATATTTGGGGGTTCTGACAGCATACTTACATAATAGCTAATGCCAAAAGTAAGTGCTTGTTACCCACCAGACTTTTTTGTTTTATTACAAAAAAGGAAAATCAATTGATCAAACAAACAAAATCCAAACTCTGAGAGATAATCTGGAATCTTAAGGAAGTGATTCGAAGTCTTCTAGTCCTTTTCTTCCTAGTTGTCTTGGTTACTTTTCTCTCATTGCTGAGACAAACACCCAACGCCCAAAATTTGGGAAGGAAAGGTTTATTTAGCTTACAGATTTTGGAGGTTTCAGTCCATAATCAAGGTAGGGTGGCATGGCACCAGGGCAACACTTCAAGGCAGCAGCAAGCAAAAGCAGCCAGAGCAAAAGGGAGAAACAAGCCTCTTCCCATGATGCCCCCAGGCCATCTTTTTTACTTTTTTGTTCCTTTTCAGCAATCAAGATCTCAGTTCTATCTTTACAGTTCACAGTTTTCTGGCCAAACTCACAATGCTTTAAATCCTGCTGGGCTCTTTGCTCTTGATTCACAACATAAATCTGGCTAAAAGCCCCCATGAAGAGCCATTCCACCACCTCAATATTCAACTGCATTGAAATTTCTTCTGTCAGATGAATTAGTCCACCGCCCTTAATCTTAGTCTCAAGCAAAGTCTCTGGACCCAAGCAAAATGCAGATGAACTTTCTGCCAAGCTATAACACACATCTTCTGGAGTCCAGCAGCCAATGCAGTCCTTTGTAATCAATCAATCAAACAAAATCCAAACTCTTAAGATAATTTGGAATCACAGAAGCTTAAGAATTGAAGTGATTCGAAGTCTTCCTTCCTTTTCTTCCTAGTCCTTAACTGAAATACCATAGTAAGGTAATTCCACTCTACACAAAAGATCACTTCTCTGAAGGCTCAGTGAGACGAGAACCTCCACTTAATGAACCATTTAATACTTAACCACTAGTACCAGCCACCATTTCTCTTTTCATTAACCTTCATGCCAAAATCCAAATTTTTATTTGTGTCTGGTAGACATAATAAAAAATAATATCTGAAGGCTAATTTTTACATAAGCTTCAGTTTTCCCTAGGCTCAAAAATTCTAATCATTATACTTTTTAAAAAATCTTTTGGTTCTTTACCCATCTCTATGCAAAGACATAGTCCTTCTGAAGATATAGTCAAATAACTAACTTATTCAAATAACTGGAGGTGTTCACTTTTTTACCCTGATAGTGCAATATGGTAGACAGTTGGTTATAGTACTTTTCTTCAAAACCATCTCTATATTTCTCCCATCTAAAAGTGTTTGCATTCTTTAATGCAATTGGACATAAAGTTATAACTTAAGTAAAATGGTTTTTTTTTTTTTTTAGTAAAATGGTCTTAGTAGAAAAGAATATCTGTGATTTTCCTGAACAACCAGTTTAATTCGTATCCCATTGTTTGGGTGATTATGTTAACAACCTATTATGTTACACTCTCCAATTTGGTGACTAGAAAGTTAGGCCTAAGTTTGTTACTTACATCTAGAAAACATTCAGACCTTCATGAGTGTTTTGTTTTTTTATTCTTGTCTTTTTGAGGCAGGGTCTCACTATGCAGTTCAGGCTGACCTTGAGTTCACTTTGTAGCCCAGGCTGGTCTTGAACTCTCAATGATCCTCCTGCCTCAACCTCCTGAGTGCTGGGATTACAGGTGTGTGCCACTATGCCTGGCTCATGAGTGTGTTTTTAATACATACCCATGTTTCAAGATTTTCTGTAATATTGCATATTTACACTAGATGACTGTCAGGAGACAAAGACTGTTCTGCATACAAACAAGCATAACCTGGTAATGACTGATGCACTAGAGCAACATTCTGGCAGCCTGAGACAGCTTCTAACAACATATAGTCACTGCTAAACTGTGCTGAGATGTATGCCCAGATAAAGAAGAAAATAAACTAGAACACTGGGATGTTTTCTGTGAGAGAGAAGATGGCACATTATGAAACATGAGGATGTAGACTCTGTTAAGAGCCTATAGGAAAGTATATAAAACTGACACATACAAGCCCAACCACATAGTTGCATTACTGTAATTCTTTTGCAATCAATTAATGCAGTAGCTATTTAGTTTCAAAAGTTGAAAGCTGAGTATACTCTCTCTCATATTTTACAATAGCTATCATTATGAAGCACTTCCTATGTATCAACACTGTCTCATTTCTTTACATGCATTAAACCATTCAAGTAATACTATTAATCACAGTTTAAGGAACAGAGAAGTTAAGTAATTTGCCCATGATTGGATCGTGAAGACTAGAACTATGCGATCTGGCTGCAAAGTTTATGATTTTTAACTATGAAATATGAATCTATTAATTTTTAAAATCAATAAAAAAATTCTTAAAATTATGCAGATGTACAGGCCCACACATTTCTATATTATATATAATTAAACTTACCTGTGACTACATATGTGCATAATAAATGTTCTAACACTTTATTTGATTATAGTATGGGAAGAACTCTAGAAACAGAATTAAGAGACCTACAGTGTAGTTTGGAGTGTGGGATTTGAGGTCTCAGCTTATCTACTGATAAAATATCAAAATGTGGAGATAAAAGGTATAGCTTGAATGATGTAAATTCTCTTAATATTCTCACTTCAATTTGATTTAGTTGGCATGGAATGAGGCCTGGGTATGGATGTGTCTTAAAAGCTCTCCAGGTGAGCCAAATGCGCCACCAGGAGTTAGGACTAGGGAACCCGGCAGCAGTTTTGTGGCAAGCTAAATGGCAGCCTAGTTGTTTTGGAGTCAGAAAACTCTGGAGCTAAACTTTAGCTCTACCATGGATGAAGCGTATGAACCTGCAGGATACCTTAACATCACTAAGCTTGTTCTTCACAATGTGAACTACAGTAAGGAGTTAGAACTGCAGGGACTAAACCCACTTGTAAGCTGTATGGTAGGCACATCCTTTCCTCTATATTATTTGCTACTACAAACTACCTAGAGTGAGCAAAGGAAATATTTTTCTTGTTGTTTCTTAGGGACACAGTCTTGCTATGTAGTTCAGGGTGGTCATGAACTCACTAGGTAGCCCAGGCTGACCTCAAACTCGTGACGATCCTCTTGCCTCAGCCTCCCATGTGCTGGGTTACAGGTATGTACCACCACACCCGACAATAGAAAATATGTTAAAAAGAGATACAGAACTGAGCTCAGATATACAGAACATCACCTGGAACTATAAACTGCTGGAAAACAGATTCACAGACTGACGGCGACAGTAGAGTCGAACTCAAAGGAGAGAAGAGGCCAAAATAAATTGGGAATTTGGGAGTAAATGAACATTTTTTCTCTCATCCACTTATAGGGTAGAGAATCTTACCATCCTGACCTTCATAATTGCTGCATTTTCTGGGCAAATCTAAACTTGATGGGCAAGCTATGTTTCTATTTTCTGTCCATTCTCTGCGTCAGAGGTCACAGAAGAACACAATATACTATTATTCTTTTTCAAAACAACATCTTGGGCCCGTGACCATCAATCATCCGATCTTCTCTATATCATCCCTAAATGAGGCTTCTGATGTGTTTCGGCTGTTAATCAATTGTATTATTCATTCAAATATAGAAGGACTACTGAGTTGAAGTCAACCAGAAAATATTTTTGTGTTATTTTTCCTATAGTGAATGTAGATCACAATGATGTAGGTCCTGGTTTCTTATCATGTCCCATATATGCTATTAGGCAAGTTACTCTGTTTTTTCTAAACACTAGAAAACTGTAGAATGAAGCTAATAAAAACTTGCTTTAACTAGGTCATAAGTTTTTTTTTTTAATAAGCTCTTTTAGAGTAATTTTCAATTTACAGAAAAACATAATAGAGCTCTTATTTGCCTTCTCCCAAATTCCCATTTTGTTAACATCTTACGTTACCATAGATCATAACAACAAGCTCTAAGTCCAGACTTTGCTTAGATTTACCAGTTTTTCCATTAATGTCCTCTTTGTGTTCCGGGATCAAATCCAGGCTACCACACTGCATTTAGTTGTGTCTCCCTAGTCTTCTCTGGTCTCATATTCATGGCATCTTAATAAGAAATCTACTAAATGTGAAACTACTTTATAAAATGTAAAGCACCATAAAAATATAATTTACTATTGTTAAGCATTAAATGAGTCTATGCACATTGAGCACCAGAGAATTGTTTAGCATGCCAATTGTTATTAGCATTTTCATTGTGAATATTTAAACCTATCCTATAATGTAATCAATTCTGTCTTCAACAGTTATTTAGAGTTCACAATTCCTTCTATGACTACAGCCTTAGAGAACTGTCCTTGATCACACCTTTATAAGTATCTTACTCAATCTAGGAGAGTAGGAGAGCAGTAAAGACAAGAGACCAAGGGAAGGCAGAAGCATAATGGAACTTCAGAAGCCACCTAGCTTTCACTTCATCAAACATCAATCTACGCCCCAGAGCTACCCAACCAAAGAAGCCAAGAACTCAGCCAAAGTCAGCAAACCATGAAACCCACGAGAGGAACTCTCCTTAGAAATCAGCAAAGTGACCAATGCCCACATATTTCCTGTTAAACAATATGCACACGGCTTCCAAGCACCATGAGGAGGTTAGGAAACATGGCTGGGGCATGGGACTAGGGGTCAATGAAGTGCTGCTTTTCCTCATCCCTCAGCACACCCAGCTCGTGAAGCTGCCTGGGAGAAAGCCCTCCCAGAACTTGTGCTACTCACAGACAGGCCTCCTACCATTGGGAAACAGGAAGGACTCCAGGTGCCTTCAGATCAGTAAAAAAAGGAAAAGCTCTGCAGCTGAACCATACTGAAAGTCACTTAATATCCTGCGTCTCTCAGTATAAAATTTTACCAGAAAGTGGTCAGAAGTTTTTATAATCCAAGAGCCAGGGAAGACACTAAGTTGTTTTTTAAACTTGCCTAAATGTCCACTTAAGGATATGTTTGTCGAGCTCATTAAATATTATGTAACAATAGCAGACAAAAGTAGCCATGAACTACTGTGTGTGTGTGTGTGTGTGTGTGTGTGTGTGTGTGTGTGTGTGTGTATAAAGACATAGTGGAAGATAAGGGGAATATTCAGTTGAGCAGGGGACATAAGAAACAATGAAAGAAGGCTGGGCCGGGCAGTGCATGCCTATAATCCCAGCACTTGGGAGGCTAAGGCAGGAGGATTATTGAGTTTGAGACCAGCCTGGGCGACAAAGTGAGCTCAAGGCCAGTCTAAACAGGATAGCAAAACCCTGTCTCAAAAAGACAAGGGCTGGGGATATAGCTCAGTGGCACAGCACCCGTCAGGTGCAAGGTCATGAGTCTGATCCCCGGTACCAAAAAAAAAAAAATTATGCTTCAATAAACACCATCAAGTAAATGAAAAAGCAACCCACAGCATGGGATTGTATCATAAATCATATATCTGATAAGGGATTTGTATCTATGATGCAGGAAAACTCTTACAAGTCAATAATAGAATGACAACCCAATTACATATGGACAACCTAAATAATTCTCCAAACAAGATACACAAATGGCCAGAGACACATGAAAAGACACTCAACCAATTATTTGTTAAGGGAACAATGTACAAAGCAAAATCTCAATGAGAAACAATTTCATACTCAGTAGGATGGTTATAATAAAAAAAAAAAGCAGAGAATAACAAGTGTTGTCAAGGGTATAGAGAATTAGGATACTCATATCCTTCTGGTGAAAACGCAGACTCATAGATCTCCTTTGGAAAACAGTTTGACAGTTATTCAAACAGTTAAGCATGGAGTTACTATGCAACTCAGCCATTCTACTCCTAAGTACAGCCCCCAAGGGAATTACACAAAAACTTGCACATAAATGTTATCAGCGTTATCTCTAAAAAAAAAATTGGAAAACTATCTAAGTGTCTACAACTAAGGAGTGGATAAATTAAATGTGGTATTATATGCATACAATATTATTTCCTCATAAAGAGAAATGAAATATATTCATGCTGAACTTTGAACACACGCCCAGTGAAAGAAAGTAATCACACGAGACCACACATTGTGCTATCCATTTGTAGGAAACGTCCAGAACAGGCAGATCTGTACAGACAGAAAGATCAGTTGTTTCCTGGGTAGGGCAAGAGGAAGAAGCTGAGGAAAAATGGCATACAACTGCTGATGAGAATGAATTTTGATTTGGAGGTAATGAAAATACTGCATTCTAAAAGTAACTGTGGTGATGACTGCCTAACAATATCCTACAAAACCATTCAACTGTATATTCTAAATGGATGAATTATATGACATATGAATTATATTTCAATTTACATTCAATATTACACATATCAATAAAAATTGGTGTACACATACGTACACTCACATACACACACACATACAAGATTCTTAGTTGGAGCTTCTGGAGAAGCCTTAAAAGACAACAGACTTGATTTTTTTTCCTTTTTTCAAACTACTGAACTTTCTGGGTTTTAAAAACTGAGATAAAATTTATATATAATAAAATATGCAGCTCTTAAATGAATAACATAAAATATAGATAAATGTACACATCCATGTATTATTGCAATGGAGATAAAGAATATTCTCATCTTTCCAAGCACTATCCATTAATGCCCAAACTCATGGGTTCTGTTCTGCATTCTATCATCATATATTAGTTTTGTCTTTTTTTGAACTTCACATCAATGGGATTATACTGTATGTGATCTTTTTTTGTCTGACTTTTTTATTTGAATTTTTTTATTCATCTATGTGATTGCATATATCAGTAGTTCATTCTTTTTATTTCTAATTAGCATTCCATTTTATCATTTTGTTTGCTTATCCACTTTGCTGTTAATGAATACAGTATCTGATATTTTTGGCTGTTATAAGCTGCCAAAAATACTCTTTTACTAGTCATTTTTGTACTTTATGTTTTTGTTTCACTTGGGTAAACACCTAAATGTTGAATTCACATACCCTTAGCTACAAACGAAGTTAAGCACTTCACATATCCTTACATCTTCTTTTGTGAGATGATTGTTCAAATCTACCTGATTTTTAAATTTGTTGTTTCTTTTTAATATTGGTTTGTTTGAATACTTTTTAAGTATTCTGTCTCATATTTAATTGCAGGAATATATTTGTCAAAATTCAATAAATTATAGTATGTGCAGGTTGAAATCTGAAATTCTGTTGCATTAATCTACATTTTTGTCATTATGCCAGTACCACACTGTCTTAATTATTAGAGACCTGTAATAAATCTTGAAATCAGGTACTATGAATTCTCTAAGTTTGTTTTACAAATTTTGGGGGTGATATCTTGATACTCAACTTTACAATTCACAAACAAGGCATATTTCTTCATTTATTTAGGTCTTTAATGTTTCTCAGCAAAGTTTTATAGATTTCAGCATAGAGATTTGCATGTCTTTTGTTAAATTTATTTCTACATGCAGTATTTTTTATGTTTAGCACTACTGTAAATAGTTTTCTAAATTCTGTCTTTTGAACTGCTTGCTGTTAACATACGCAAATACAATCAAACATCTTTTTCTGTAACTTTGCTAAAGTTTTTTGTTAGTTTTATTTTTTGAGACAGGGTCTCACTCAATAGTTGAGGGTCACCTCAAACTTTTTAATATTGTGATCCTCCTGCCTCAGTCTCCCAAGTGCTGGGAACACGGGCATGTACCACCACACTCAACAACTTTGCTAAATTAAATTGACTAGTTCTAGCTCTTAGTTTGTAGATTTGTCAAGATTTTCTATGTAAACACAATAATTTAAGCACGAATACAGTTTTACTTCTTCCTCTCCAATCTTTACGCCTTTTGTTTCTTTCCCTTATCTTACTTGTAGGCTCTCCACCACAAGGCTTAAAAGAAATGACATCCCTGCCTTATTCTTGTTAAGAGGGAGAAAAATACTCAATTTTTTACTGCTGAGTTAAAATGTTTGTTGTAGGGTTTTTGGTAGATGCCCTTTAAAATACTGAAAATCATTGAAACTTATTTTATGACCAATCATATGGTCTATCCCAGAGAATGTCCCACATGAACCTGAAGAGAACGTGTATTTTATAGTTGTTAAGGATAACGTTCTCAGATGCTTATGGGAGCATGTTTAAAATTTACATATACAGTGGTGGACTTTTCTTTCTTCAGTTCTATCAGTTTAGCTTCACATTATTAGATATATATCTATTTATGATTATTATATCTTTTAAGAAAATGACTCATTATTAAATCATTGGTAATACTTCTGGTTCATGGAGAAGTCCATACTTTATCATTAATATAACCACACTACCCTTATGCTCTTGATTTGCATAAGGTATCTTTTTCCACCTTTTTTACTTTCAAGCCATCTGTACCACATTTAAAATCCATCTCTTATAGACAACATATACTTGGGTCTTGCTTTTTTATTGTCTAGCAATCCCGGTCATTTAGCTGGTGATGCTGAAATCATTCACACTTAATGTCATTGTGTATATTCTCGGGTTTAAATTTACTATCGTTTCCCTTCTTTGTCCCATCTGTGTTTTGTTCTTCTTGTCTCCTTTCCTGTCTTTCCTTTGATTAATGATTTTTAGTATTTTAGGCCTTTTAGTTCTATTTTTGTTTACTCTCTTGTCTGGGGGGTTGGTTATTACTCAAGGATTTCAATATGTCTATTATTCAGAGCCTACTTAGATTTGTGTGCTATACAAAAAAAATCTAAGAAGACTGCTCATTTGCCCATTCTTTGGACCACTGTGTTATATAATTTGATGTGTGTGCATTATAAAACACTGTAACAGTACAACTCCTTTAAGCAGTTAGTTTTCTCTTGAAGAGGTTAACAAAATAAAAAAGATAATTTGTATTTACTTGCATATTAACTATATCTTTATCATTTCTGCTGGCAACAAACTATCTCAGATTTCATTTATTTAAAAATGTATCTATTTCACCTATAGTTTGTGTTTGTCTTTTGTTACGGTTTGTGTCTGGGTGATCCCCCAAGCCTCATGCAGTCATGGCAGTGGCTTAGTCTAGCGTTTGTGACTGGTTCGTTGTCTAGCACTGGAATTGGTGGTATGAGTGCTGCACCTGCCCAGGGGTGGGAAGCGAACATACAATATAGAGGAGGGAAGGAGGCGTGCTTTCTCTCTTTTGCCCTTTGGTTCTTGTTGCTTGCGGCCACCAGGAAAGGCTGCCCCTCAGTCACGTCACCCTGCCTTGGAGCCAGCTGAGTATGGATTGAAACCTCCAAAAATTATAAGACATATAAATCTTTCCTTCCTTCATTTTGGGCATCAGGTATTTTGTCTCAACAACCAGAGAAAAGTAACCAAGATATCTTTGTAGTGTTGAGAATTAAAACCAGAATTTGTCCAAGTTAAGCACTTTTGGGGGTGATGACATCTTGATACTCAACCTTACAATCCACAAACAAGGTATATTTCTTCATTTATTTAGAGCTTTTACTACTGAGCTACACAGCCAGTTCCTCATCTTTTTTTTTTTTGAAAAAAACACAACCAAACCAAACCAAACAGAGTAGAGTCAATCACAACAAAACAATGAATATGTTACATGACTTCTAAACAGGGTAAAAAGCAATCAGTAATGGCTACCATAATGCCTCTTGTTCTCTGCAATATACCTTCCCATACCATCACGGATAAGTAAAGTCAAACAAAATACAACAAACTAAAACAGTGAAACAAAACAAGACAAACAAGGCAGAACAATGTAAGCAATACAGAAGTTCAAGATACTAGTAGAACAGCAGTGGCTACCATAATGTTTGTTATCTTCAAAATAGTTGCCTACACCTTCAGACACACTACAATCAAACACAGAATAGAGTCAAATCAATCAAAAAAAAAACTATGAAAGCAAAACAGGGTTTCTAAACAAGATAATTGGACATCCTCGATGGCTGCAATTATATATTTTGTTGTCTTTAAAATAGTTGTCCATGCCATCAAGTATAATAAAATCAAAGAAGTCAGAATAAAATGAAACTAATCAGAACAATGAAGACAATCTGAGTTTCAAATCATGATAATAGATTAATAGTGGTCATTTCCTTCCCTTTTTAGATAGTTCCTCCCTTTTGACTTTCCCAATATGTTCTGTGCATTTTGGATCCCTCTAACTCCTTTAGTTTGTTATACCAGAGAGGCAACACAAAATTCACCCATGTGACTCTGAACCATTTCATCCATGAGCATGATCGCCAGTTGCCTCTATCCACCTACAAGAGCCTTGAGATTATCTTCTTTTATAGCTGAGTAGGTTTCTACCACATAAAATCCCATGTCTTTCTTATCCATTCTGCAATTAATGGGCAGGCTACTCCTACTTTTTTTCTGGCTCCCTGTCACATAGGGTATTGTTCTCTCTCCTTTGACTTTCAGTCTATGAGTTTTCTTTCTACTTAAATGTGTTTCTTTTATAAAGCATATTGATGGATCCTGTCTCCTGATCCACTCTGCCTGTGTTTCTTTCTATTGGTGCCTTGAGGCCCTCTTGCACTGCATTGTCTCTGCTATGCTATTTTCCTGCCATTGGCTCCCTAGTTTTCCTCTTGATTCAGTCAACTGGCCCCACTTGATGGTCCTCCTCTGCCGTTGTTCCTGGGACCGTGGTCCTTTTTCTCTCTCTCTAGAATGTCCTTTAGTATTCTTTGTAGGGTTGGTTTGGTGGTCATGAATTCCTTGAATTGTTCTTTGCCATGGAAGTATCTTGTTTCTCCATTAATTTTGAAGGAAAGTTTTACAGGGTACATCAGTCTGGGTTGGAAGTTGTTTTCTTTCAGGACTTGCATTACTTCACTCCAGCCTCTTCTTGACTTGATGGTTTGTGTTGAGAAGTCTGCCGTGATTCTGATGGGTTTTCCTTTATAGGTCATCTATTTCTTTTCTTGAACAGCTTTTAGTATTCTGTTCTTGAGCTGAATTTCTGGGATGTTGATTATTATATATCTGGGTATAGATTTGTTTTGGTTATGGCTAGCTGGAGTTCTATATGCCTCACTTATTTGAATGTCACTTTCTTTTTCTATGCTTGGGAAATTCTCAGAAATTATTTCTGTAAATAAGGATCCTGATGTCATTTGTCTTGACCCCTGCTTTTTCACTCACATTTTTAATTCTTAAGTTATACATCTTTGAGTTATCTAGCAGCTGTTGAATTGTTACTTTCTGAGTCCTTGTCAGTTTTAAGAGATCTTTCCTTTCATGATCACAAGCTGCAAACCTGTCTTCAAGGTTTGAAAGCCTGTCTTCAGTTTCTTTCAAGTAATTTTGCCAGCTTTCAATAGTTTTTAATTTTCTGGATATCTCTTTGAATCTGTTTCATGCATTCTAAATCTCGTTTATATTGTTCATTCATGGTTTCCCTCATTTTCCAATGCTCCATTTTTTTTTAATCTGTGTCTTCTTTAGAGATGCTGAGTATTTCTTTTATTATGGTTTTCATTTCTTCTTTTACCTGGGATAGAATTTCTGTTCTAATTTCTCTTACAGCTTCATGAAGTTGTTTCTTCACTTCAGTTGACAGCACTTCAGTCATTTCAGGTGTGCGATTCTCGATCTCTGTGTTTACCTCTCATGGACTTGTGTTGCTTAGGTTGGATGCCAGAGATTGCCCTCTCCCTCTTCGTCTTGGCATATTCCTGATTTCTTCCACACACGTGGGTAGTGTGGTCCCAGGCACCTCTGGTACTGGCCACAACTTCTCCGAAGCTAGACTGTTTGGCTTTTCTGGCCAGTGCTGGCTAAGTACATCTGATGGTGGGTACCCATGTCTCTGCACTGAGCTGGGTACCGAGCCACCTGGAGTTTGCAAGGATGCAGACCTGGTCAGGCCCTGCGAATCTAAGCTGTTTAGGAAACTACGCGATGTTGTCTGAAACGCACACAGGAGCAGACCTTGGTCCAAACCGCTTCTGCGGGTCCACCCACGACCTGGAGCTGCTGAATGACTGTTTGGTTTTTCTGGCCTCGGTCCAAGCCACTTCCGCAGGTCTGCCCACAACCTGGCATTGCTGGCAGAAGTGGGTAGCAGTCTTGGCCCTGGGTGTAACCTGCCCGACTCCAGTATGGCACCCGGCCATTCACTCTCTCCCGTGGGGGGATGGGGTCCCCAGCACTCACCACCCGCCAGCACAGATCTCTGCATCTGCCACTCTCCACCCCCACACCTCTCCACAGAGACCTCTGGGGTCGACCGTGGCTGCCACCACGACCGTGACCACATGTCTCCAGGCTCAGCAGCTCTTCTGGCAGGGTGAGTCTCGCTCCAGGCTCAGGCGTGACCAGCCACCACCTTCTTCATTTAAATTCTTTTTATTCTCTTTGTAGGCTTCAATTCATATTTTAGATTCTTCCTGAGTCCAGGGGACCCAGTTCCTTCCTTCTTGTCCTCTCCATGATGTTGTATTCCAGCATCTGAACTGTTTCTCTCAGAGAGACTGTTTACTCTGCTGCTTACTGTTCCGCCATCTTTGGTCCTTCAGCTTACTCCTCACCTTTAGTTTTAGAGTATTTTAACTGAATATAGAATTTCACATGTGTACTGTTTTTCCTTTGAAGTACTTTAACAGTGTAATTTCTAGCCTTCTATTCTCCACGGTTTCTGATGAGAAGTTTAGTGATCTGTATTGTTCTCTTCCATGTAATGTGTCATTTTCTTTGGTTGTTTGTGACACTTTTATCTTGAGCTGTGACTTTTAGCAGTGTATGATGTCACTGGGTATGGTGTTTTTTTTTATTCTTTGTTTTTAATTTATCTTGCTTGGGCTTATGCAACATAAGTGTGCATTTTTCACCAGAGCTGGGGAATTTGAAGACATCATTTCTTCAATGTTCTTCTATCCTTTCTTTTTCTCTTTCCTTCTGTACCTCCAAATGCACATAAGTTATACTGATATTGTCACACATGTAAATGAATGCTCAGTTTTGTTTCACTTTTTCGAGGTATAATCTCTGAGTTGTCCAAGCTAGCCCCAAACTTACGATCTTTCTTAGTCTTCCAAGTTGTTGGGATTACTGGCATACACTACTGTGCCTGCCTTCATTCCACGCTTTTTCAACTGTTTTCTCTTATATTCTTTGGATTTGATAAATTGTACTAATCTGTCCTTTCATTTCACTTCCCCAATATGCTACTAAGCTCCAAATAGAAAAATTTACATTTCATAAAGTTTTGAAGTTCTAGAATTTTTAGTATTCATACTCTGCTAACTTACCCATTCTACTTTCCTTTTCTACTGTTTTTCTCTAAGTTTTTTTCCCCAATCTTTTTATTAGCATAAGCCTGTAGTACATGCTTACCATTCATTGTGGGGGAATTGGTACAGGTAAACAATTATATATTAATTCTTTTTGGTCCCTTTTCCCTCATCTCTTGACCCCTTTCCCTTTGAGAAATATCTACCTCCCAACTTCCTATTATCTGTGTTGTATTTTGATGAGAAGTCTGTGTGTCTGATTTATTTCACTTCTTATTATTGTCTCAAGGTGCATCCATTTTCCATGCTTATAAAAGCTGCCTTAAAGTTTTGTCTTCTCATTACAAATTCATTTGTCTAACAGTTCATTATATACTACACAGGAATATAATTTAAAGGATAAAGAATTAAATACGGTATAAATAAAAAGTTTTTTAAAAAGGAATAAGGTAGCCACAGGAAAAGGTGCCTCAATACACTAAGCTAAAACTCCAACTTGCATGTATTTGTGTGTGTGTGTATGTGTGTGTAACCTGCCATGATTTATTTTTTTTTACTTTTTATTTGAGAAAATTACAGATTCATATGCTATTATAGGAAAAATAAAAGATCCCATATACCTTTCCCTCAAAAGGAAATTGACACAGATACTCTACCAACTTCATTCAAATTTCAGTTTTACATGCACTTGTGTGTGTATAGTTCTACCTAATTCATCAGATGTGTTCATTTAGTTGATCATGACTGCAGTCAAGACACCGAACAGTTCCACCACAAGGTTCCCTTGCACTACCCTTTTTATACTATCCATTTTTATAGTAGGAAAAAGTAATAGTATAGTTATAAATGCAGAGAAAAATAAACCTAGAAAATTACTCACAAACTAGTAAGTTTTAGAGTATAGGCTTATTGGTAAGGGAAACTGCTTTTTTACTTTTTATGCTACTATATTTGATTTTTTTTTACAATGAGTATAAATCACATTGTGATTTATAAAAAATAAATACTATAACATTGGACATATCTGGTTATAAGTATAGCAGGGTAACAGTAAATAAGTGGATAAAAAGAGAAAACTTTAAAAAGAGGCCATGATATTGAGTATACATATATAACAGAAATTTTTATGTATACCATAAAATATAATATTTAGAAATCTAATTTTCTATAACTGTACTCATCCATGATGGCCTCTCTTACTTAAGCAAGCACTGGCCACTTTTAATTCTTGGAAGAAATTTCAAAAAACAAGAAAACACATTTAAAAAATTATAGAAAAACCACAAAGCTAAAGTAAGTATATTTTAACTTCTAAGTAAGATAAGAATTAAGGGACAGACAGGCATTTAATAAATGTCATTTTGTAAAAATTTTCTGGGGAGTGCAATTTTAATGTTGTACTTTTTAAAACACTACATTACAGTATTACACCGATCCTTTTAGTCTTAGTCCAAACAAAGGTTGTTAGACAACATATGGGATAAATTCAGAATGATAGAAGAACTCACAGTCATGGTTTTCCAAAGATGAAATGGACTGTCCCAGGAGGTTAGCAAGTTCCCATCGTTAGAACTCAAACAGAAGCTACATGCCCATTTGTGGCAGGAATGTTTCAGAGGATATTTGGGCATCAGGAATATGGACAATTAAGGTCTTTCCCAAAGCTGAGATTCTATGAAGGGTAAAGAGCACTGGTCTACAGCCAGAAAATCTAAGATTAAACTCTGGTTTCTCAGGCATGATTTTGGGAATCATTCTGAGACTATTTTAGCACTTGTAAAGGAAAGATTTGTAAGGAGCAGAGCTTATTAAGAATAATGAAAGGGATACTCAGTTAAAAATGTTAACAGAGGGGCCAGGGATTTAGCTCAGTGGCATAAGCGCCTGCCTGGCAAGCGCAAGGTCCTGAGTTCGATCTCTGGTACCAATAAATAAATAAATAAATAAATTTTAAAAAATGTTAATAGAAGTTACTGAAGCTAATAATTAAGCAAAACTTTGCAATAATAAGGATTATGGAATCCATTTTTCAGAGCCTGTAAAATTTTATAATAGACACATGATTCTCTATATCTGGCATGATTCAGAATTTTCATTTATGTGGTACTATGTCCCTATTGCTAGAAATACTAGTTGAGGATGGAGAACAAATGACCTTTTGCTACTAATGTTGAAAGTATTATCAAATGCCTATCACTCAGAAATATTCTTGTAACAAACACAGGGTAGGCAGTTGGGTGTCATTTAAAAAATGACAGACACAGTGGGAACTTGACAGTGTATAAGAGCTCCAAAGGGGCAAACCAAAGACCTTGAACTGAATCTACTGCTCGACTTAATCTATCTGAACTTCAAATTACTGCTTTTTGAAATGAGGGTTTGGTTTTGTTGGATTAATGGTTATTAAAATTCCAGTTTGAGTATTTTACTAAATTTCTAAGCTAACAGACCTTTTCAAAATTATGTGCAAACTTATTTGGTAAGCAAAAAATCTACCACAGTATCAAGTCTTCATCAATTCTCCCATCTTTCTCATATTAAATTACTGTAACAATGTACAAAAACACCAATTCTTGATTCATCCACAGTTAGGTCAAAACACACAAAAAAAGAAAAAGTGCATATTTCATAATCATGAACACTTTTGATTACATTCTTTGTAAAATTACGATATTAAGTATATGCCTTTTGAAATAAGCTACATACATGGAATAAATGATGATATAACTATCCAAACAGATTTTTATAGGTTAGTTGGTTAAAGAGCATTTTTATTTTCTTTTTCTTAAATCTTGATGCCCAAAAGGCAATAGTATTAGGAAATTTCACATGGGTATTGATTTAAGCAATACTTTAAATACAGACCTAATACAGCTGAGAGTGTTGGTACACACCTGTTATCCCAGCACTTGAGAAACTGAGGCAGGAGGACCACTATCAGTTTTGAGGCCAGCCTGGGCCACATAGCGAGTTCAAGGCCAGCCTAAACTACATAGCAAAACCTTGTCTCAAAAAAATCAAAATAAATAAGTAAATAAAAATAAAAGAAACACTCTTCAAATGAAATAAACTTCCTTCTATTTTTGCTCATGGATTACTATTTCCTTCTTAGGACACACAGATTTTCAACAGAATATTTTATAAAATACAGTAATAGCACCAGACTTAACCACTGAAACAAAGGAAATGATTAAATACACACTTCCTTTTTATACATATATGATTTTTAGACAATTTCCTTTACACATAAAATTATTCAGAAGAAAACCATCTCAAACTGACATTTTAATTAAAATAGATGTTTCGGTCTTCTTCTACACTTGTATTGATATCTGCTTTCCCAAAGAACTTAGGTTATTTATAATTCTCTTCTTAACACATCTATACTACACTGTACCTCTCAATAACTACAAAAGATTTAAGACAGCCATAATCACTATTATTCTTTGGGCCAACTGCTTTGGCAGACTCTGATAATAAATGAGAATTTTGCATGTAAGTTTTATGAAAAATCATTATATTTAAAATATTAAAAAA